>JAECWM010000256.1:0-100000 GCA_018150695.1 Drosophila oshimai | reverse complement strand
TAGGCCTAC
The DNA here is from genome assembly GCA_018150695.1 of Drosophila oshimai. Classification (NCBI taxonomy): domain Eukaryota; kingdom Metazoa; phylum Arthropoda; class Insecta; order Diptera; family Drosophilidae; genus Drosophila; species Drosophila oshimai. Next base: position 99,991 of record JAECWM010000256.1, on the reverse strand, counting down.
AATTATTCAGGCAACAAATTTCGAAACAATTTTAAATGTATTTTTTTTTAACTATAATTTAGTTCGATGATAATAGCCGTTATATATATGTATTAAGTATTAGATATAAACATTAATGATTATTCATCATGTATTAAGACTTACATTACATTTAGTTTTTATATAAAAAAATATTTTATTTTGGGTAAAATTTTTGGCCCATTTATTACGTTAAATACATATTTAAGGCAATAAAACCCAAGTTTCTAAAATTTCGGAAAAATCATTTTTCTGGTTGTACGAAAATTTGGTCAAAACTCAAGGATAAAAAAAATGTGATGTAAATGTAAAATGTAAGGAAGAGTTCCTCGGGGATCCCGACTTAGTGTTCTCTCTGTTTTCTTCAGACCTAGTGTAATACAAATTTCTTCAACACATTTTTATTACGTGGTAATTTCTCTTGTTGCGCTTTGCCTAATTTCATTAATGAAAAGCAGTTTTTTCTGTTCCATTGTTTTCTACAGAGTTTCACTTTCAATTGAACTTTCTGTTTAGTTTGTCTTTTAGGTCTCTGCTTTTACCAGGTCAGAGCTGCTCGAAGTCTCTCCGTTTTAATAATATTTGATTACCCAGGTAAAAATCAGCTTAATAAAAAAAACTACATTAACTTAACGATACTTTAGTACTCGTATACAAGTGCAATGCCATAGTTCACGTTCTATAAGGTTGAGCTGGAATCTATTCATAACTTTGAAAAACTAAAAAACTAAAAAACTAAAAAACTGTTTCTGTCCCTCCTCTTCATAAGTCGTATAAAATAGTCATTAAGGCACACAAAAACCGGCCGCTCAGAATAAGAGCATGGTAAGAAAAAAGGTAAAAGGAGAAAGCGCAACAATCAAAGAGATTACGGCCAATAAACGGTTCAACCTCGGCCTCAAGCCCGCGCACTGCCAGCTGTATACTATAACATCAAACAAGTTGCATCAAACTTTTTAAAGTATAAAGCGCTAATGACTGGCTTAACAGCAACAGCATAGGTTGGGCAGAGGTTTGGGCAAAGCGTTTGTATTTTCTATACGTGTACGTATGTTCCTTTGTGTGTAGAGAGGAACTCTCTGCTCTCTGTGAGTTGGAGTTCGAAGCTGTTGGTGAGCTATGCTGCTTTTTGTATCTGGTGTTGGTATGGTCAATTATCTGGTAGTAGCGCATAAGGCGTACAAGTTGTCGGTCGTAATTAACTTCACTACGCCGGCAGTCGAAAAAGCTTTAGAAACATATAACAAGTGGTAACAAACGAATGACAAAACTTTACGATTTAAAAAACTACGTAAATGCTTATAAACCGTTATGAAACAGTAAATGACAAAAAAGAAACGTCACTTTTTGCTTGTCAAGCCGTTTCAGAAATGTTAAAAGTGAATTATGAGACAAAAAAGAAATGTTAGTAGTGTTAGTGTTATTTCTGAACTATCAGTCTAATCGAAAAACCTAATTAAAATGCCTACAGTCAAGTTTCAAAAGACTTCTCCCAACGAGATGTGTGGAGAAAACAGTACTTTTGACTCGCATAACAGCGCCAACGTACCAAAAATGAAGCTGCTCAAGGTTAATTACGTGCACAAGTGCAAGAATGCTGTAATGTACAGGTCTAACAAGTCGCCACTGGTTCCGCGACTGAACGATCCCGGTCGCTTCGGTGGTTATTACCGCCAATTGAGAAATATATCGCAAACCAGTCCTCGCCATCAAACCGGTCAAAGTCTGTCGCCGAAGAGCTCTAGGAATCTTCAGGCCTCCCTCACACCGCCAACAGTTGAGTCTTGGCGGTTGCTCTTGCAACCGACACACAAATTTGACAATTTACCTATGCTTCAGTCGCAAAGCGGGTCTTGTTCTGATTGTTCCTATGAGGACTTAAGCACTGACCCGACAGTGACCACAACCGACTGTAAAAAACCACATATCTGGAAATATCAAAGCCATCTTCGTGGTTTTCTGCCTGCTTCTAGTGGCACAAAATCTCGAGCGGACCGCATCGCGCGCATCGAGAAATTTGAATGCAGCACCCGCCTACAGCATAAGTCTAATACCCAAAAACCAACTACAGAACCCCACTCAAAAAAATCTGTACCAGATTGGATGTTTAAGATGGCTGGAAGCGGGAATGGAAGTGGCAGCAATGTCGCCTTGGCGCCGCAAAAGCAATCACCTCGCTTTCAACAAATGGCTAAGTTAGAGCAGTTTTATATTCGCAAAAACCGTAAACCGCTGCTAATTGTTGACAGCATGGTAGATAAAAAAAAAGGGTTCTCTAAAGAAGCTCAGCTTCCTCATTGCAATAACCGCGATAAAAGCTCCAATAACAATACAACATTACCAATACGTTCATTAAACCAACGTAAAGATGATCAAAATAAAGCAACAAGTGGAGATAAGCGATTTTCTCTGAAGAGCAGCTATGACTCTGGAGTATCTTTCTCTAAAAACTATAGACAGCAACGAAGTAAACAATCAAAAATTAGTTTCAGTGGAGAGTGTGTTAATTGCGACAATATTGAAAAACAGGCCATAGACCAGCCATATAAAGAGCTAAACGGTTCAATCCAGATTAAGGCCAATGGAAACCCAAACGATTTGCAAAACTTTTTGAAAAAGAACTTGACAAAGGCCATGACCAATGATTTGTTAAAAGCTGCCGCAAAAAACACAAAGGAATGTAACATTGAGCGAGAACGCAAACTTAACAACCTGAAAGTAGGAGTAGAGGAACTATCTTTCAGTTGCAAAAGGGAAAAGGAGCCATGCAATTCCCACAACGACTATGTACAAACCGGCGTTGACACTGCCAGTGTCAGTTCTGTGGCGTTATTAAAGCCATCCAATAAGGATAGCGCCAAGTCACTTATGAATGGAAGCTACAACGACTTAAATGAATGTGGAAAGTCCTTCAGGTCCCAATCTGCTAATTTATCTTCGAGCGCATCTGTGTCATCGTCGGGCTGCAGTGGTTCATGTTTGGACAATAGTTCGGTGTGCGGCTCAGATGAAGATTGTTGCGAATGTAAGTGTTCAACTGTTCCGGTTACCTGTATAACGAAGGATTGCTGCAAAGCCGTTGAAGGTGTTTTCTGGAATAATGCATACAACGACTTTCCAGCGGAAATTTCCGCTAGCAGTTGCTGTAGCCTGTCGTGCTGTGATGAGGATGATTGCTCATATTTTTATGGTAACTTGAGCGTCGATATAAAATCCGAACCGGCGCAACAACTAAAACACAGTAATTTTATGGAATATGTCAAACAAAACGAAAAGGTACTGACCAAGGTAAAAATTGTGGATTGCAAATTATAAGTAAATGTATTTCTCATAAGATTTTCCATTCCTGGCAGGGATAATTAGTTTTGTCGCCAGTGTACTAGTTTTGTATGTGTAATAAAAAAAAATACACCCTAATCGGATTGATGACACAAATTTCTAGTATAGTTAGACTTTAAAATCACAAAAATGTCAGTAAAAGAGAAAAGATTTTTGAAGGTTTAAAACAAAAACTGTCGAATGTTTTTATTTACGATTCTCGAAGAGTAAGCAAATACTGTAAACGTTGAAATGTCTGTCTGTCCGTCCGTCTGTTTGTCCGTCTGTCCGTCCGTCTGTCCGTCTGTCCGTCCGCACAAACATCGAGATCTCGGGAACTAGAGCTAGAACCACCAAATTTTGCACACAAGCTTCTATAAGCAAGGCGCAGATCAAGTTTGCTTCAAAACCTGACCACGCCCCTTTTTCTCTGTGGTGTCCACATTTTTAATGCTAGAGAAAAGTGGCCCTTGAAAATGTTGTTTGTATTGAAAATATCTACCCAAATATCTAAATATTTTGAAAATCCTGCCATTTTCAAGAAATTGTGTATACACAATTTGTATACATGCAAGTGCGTTGAAAATTTTTATTGCGCCAGAAAGTAGGCTAAATTTTTTTTTAAGAGGGCGCTAAAAATTAATTGCGCTCGAAAGTAGGATACACTTTTTTGAAGAGGGCTAGCTAGCTGTTTTTAAAGAGGGCAATGAGTATCGCAAATCTTATATTCGGGAAACCCGACTATAGCGTTCTTTCTTGTTTTAATTCTTCTTTATATATCGAGCTGTGGCCAGCCGATTTAGATTTTACAGAATTTTTCTACCTTTTAAAGCCCAGTTTGTGTTTGTCGTATGACTTATCCATTGCAATAATGGCATGGCAAAGTTAAAGGTTAGAAGTGTCATTTAATAAAATGCACCTAGATCGGCTCATAATAAATTATAAGTAAAACATTAAAAAATTATTGTCTATAGAAGTCCAGAAATTGGCGTTATTGGCTTGGGTGTCGTTTTGCTGTAAACTAATGTAGGCTATGTACACAAGGTTTCGTGAGAAGTACAAAAACTCAGTAGCACTGTGTAATAATAATAATAATTGTGTGAATTAAAAGGCGGAAGGCGAAGTAGGGTATGGCATTCTGCTTCCTCTTGCATTTATTTTGGTGTTTTTTTAGCTTCATTGCCTTAGTGCATTTCGCCATAAATAAATACTTTAACATTTCCTTTCCCCTAAATAAGTCCGACGTACGTGTAACATGCAATCTGTTTTGTTTCCCAAAATTCCAGTGTCAAGAGTATTCCATCACCTACGGTTCCGCAGTATAGCGACGAATAGAAAAGAAGAATGTTAAACGACATTTTGAATTATGTTGCTCATTTAAGGGCGTATTAAAAATATACCTAAAATAGTATACGTTTTTATTTTTTTTATCCTAAATATGTTGTTCTATTTTCGCTTCAATTTTAGTTTTTGTGCCTGTTCATGATTATATTTTATTGGAATTCTTATACATATTAATGTAAATTTTTTTTAAACTTTTTTTACTACTATATGTTCTTTTTCGAATGTTTGTTCAAAATTTTAAAGGCCTTTTTATTTTGTAAGAAAATCCAAAAATAAAAAATTTATTCATCAATATTTTTCGTTCCTGTATTTGGGTTTAACAGATCTTCTGAGCTACCAATCGACAATAAAAACGGACCGCCGTTATTGTGCTCGCAGAATTTTATTTTTACCTAGATAAAAAACATGTGTAAAGATTTTGTTTTTCCTTTTTCGTTGAACAAAGAACACTTTTTATATTTCTTAAGATAATTCTTATACATATGAAATATTTATTACCTTTCAAGTATTACCGTTCTAAGTGGTAAGTTGTCTGCAAATGCTGCAAATGATATGTTCACGTCAAAAGAATTAAAATACATTCATAGTTGGTCTGTTAAGTAAACTTTTTTATATTCATTTCCAAAATTATGTAGGCATGTGTGTTTGAAATTGCCTTGACTTTTCAAAGATAAGGAGAAAATACAGTAGAAGAAATGGTAACCAAGTTTTAATTTAATTCTATAAGAATTCCAATAAAAAACAAAAAAGCATGCTGTAGTCGATTTTACCGACTATCAGAGTTGCGATACTCATTGCCCTTTTTAAAAAAAATGTTACCTGCTGTTTCCAGCGCAATACATTTTTAACGCACTTGTATACACAGTTTCTTAAAACTGGCCAAATTTTTTAAATTTTTGGATGTCTGGTACAGAGGTTTACGCCGATGGCTTCAGCTTCGGCAGCGGCGTAGTATTCTAAATAAAAAAGAACCAGCGGCGGCGGAGGCTACGCTGCCGTTGAAAATGTTGGCGGCTGGCGGCGTAAGCGATTTTTTTGTTGTATTCCTTTATTAATAACTAAAATATATTTTCTTCGCGAAATAACACATTAAATTAAAATTAAAACAACATAACAATATTTTCTTGACTTGATTAGTTTCAGTTTCCAGTCTTTTCACGGCTTCAGTGACTTTCAGTTCAAAACTGCTTAAACTATTGAATACAAATTAAAAAAAAATAACAGTCTTTTCTTGACTATAGTAGTTTCAGTTTTGAGATTCAAAGAAATCCATTAGGATTTTATCTCTAAATTAAATTTGAGAGGTTCATCATTTAAGGTAATTTTTCCGAAATTTTAGACATTATTTTCTTTAAACTTTTAAAACTTACTTCATCAAATTATTTACGCTCTTTTGCAACTGAACTAAAAAGTGTAAGTCTGAACTGTTTAAAGTTTTAGAGATGGGATAAAGGAGAAAAGAGATGAGACAGTTAATCAATAACTTTAAACAATTATTGTCGAAAATTTGTTTTGGATATATTATTATGGATATATTAATATATATTAATAATATATATTGATAAAGTGAATAAAAAGTTGTATGACGCCGAACGCCGCCACCGCCGGGCCGGAATTTACGTGACTCGGCGGAAAAAATCGGCGGCGGCGGCGTATATGTCTAATCTGGTAAGATATTTTCAATACAAACAACAATTTAGTACGGCCACTTTCTCTAGCAATAAAAATGTTGGCACCACAGAGTTATGCGGTTTGTGGGCGATAAAAGGGACGTGGTCGTGTTTTGAAACAAACTTTATCTACGTCGGGTATACAGAAGTTTGTGTGCAAAGTTGGTGGTTCTAGCTCTTATGGTTCTCGAGATCTAGACGTTCGTACGGAAGGACAGACAGACGGACAGTATTTGCTTTGCGCAAATAATAATCATCAACCGACATACAAACCAATATTAAAGCGAACGTAGGACAACAGATTTAAGATAAAATTATAATTTCTACCATTTTAGGTATATTTTTAACAGGCCCTTGAATGTGACAAAAACTTGACATCAACTTTGAGGTTTTATTCCAACGGCATGGACAAATGTTCAAGCCGGTTACAATTTATGTTCAGTGCATGGTGTTTTGAGTGTATAATCCAGCTAAAAATATCACGGTAACTTCTGTGGCATTGTCCAACATTGTACTTTTTTATTCGTCGCTACACTGCGGAACCTTAGGTGATGGAAAATAATTTTGTATGAGACTTCAGCTCAGGAGAAGCCAAGTGTTATGGAAAAGTTCAAATTACCCGTAGAATTTTTAAAAAGTTCGATATTGTTGCTCTGTGTAATAATAAATAATAATAAATTTCGTCATTTAGCAATTCAAACGTGCCTTACACAAAACGTTATTGTCAAAAGACAAGGCAAAAGCTTACAGGCTGTTTCACTTGTTGCCACCAAATCCGTGGCGGAAAAAGCCTCGGAAGCTGGGAATGTAAGTTTGGGGGACTCTGGACTCTGAATTGACTTACCAAAACCAACAAATACTGATTTGGGCTCTGCTAGACTCCTTTTTTTTTTTAAACTTGATATGTATAAATCAATCAATTTTTTTTAAGTCGAGTTTTTTATACTTTCAAATAAATAAATAACACTTCAATACAATTCTCCCAAAATTTTGAAACGATCGGGGAGAGTTGATTAAAGTTATACATCTTTTATTGTTAATTTATCGGCTAAGAAAAAGCACAATTTCAGCTTCGCACGTATGATTTCGATAGATTTTCTAACAGTCCAAATAAATTTAAATATAGATTAAACTGAATACGTATGCCGCATTTGCTGAAATTGCCCTACCGATCTTCAGGTCGCCCTGCAAACTTCGTGTTTCCATGCAAACTTCGAAGTTTCAAAGTCGTGCGGGGATAGTAAACATTATCCTTTCGGGCTGAAACATTTTTGTGCTTTCGTTTGACATTTTTTTCAATTTTTCCGCACCCAGCGTCATCAAAAAAAAAAAAAAATTTTTTGACTTTCATTTGACATGGTTTTACAACTTTTCCGCACGCGCCGTTATCGAAAATCCAAATAAGTTGATTTTCGACACACTCTAGTGGTCAGGCGGCATCATTGACCCGTTTAGCTGGCCGCCTCGCAGCTGCTTTCAACCCTACGGGACAACTTTTTGTGGGGTGCCGTCAAGCTTGACCGCTATGCTAACTATCCAAAGACGATTAACGACGTAAAGCAAGAGATTGAAGTCGTCATTTAGGACCATACTATAAAGGATACCTAATGCTCCGAAAAATTGAAAGTGCTATTTATTTCGATTTGAAAAATATCCACCCGTTTTAAAACGCAACTTTTAATAGCTAAAAAGTTTCATAGAATTCTTTACACGCTCTAGTTTGCATACAACATTGACTCAAATCGCTTTTCTTCGGGCCCCAAAGGGCCTAGCGGTTTTTGTGCTTTCAAAAAAGCAAGGTCAAATTTTAAAACAATCTTGATCTGGCACATATTTTTACATTCTCGACAACGTACATATTTTAACGCAGGGTCTGCCATAAGAATTATGTGTATGTGTGTGAAATATGTGATTCGCCAAAGTATTTAAGAACTATTTTAGTATTTTCGAAGCATTTGCATCGATATTTTGTAAGTTTTTGATTCGCATTTTTTTGACGTTTGGCGCAAAAAGTTCACTTTTTTTCGGAAAAATTAATAGCGATCATAGTTATTGTTTTCGTGCTAAATTGACAGTATGAAAGTATTCTAGTTTTTGGACTATTTATTTTAAACCATGGACCGTAACAGTTATAATTTTAAAAATAAAAATCAGGATTAAAGAGTTAAGTTGGGATTATTTGCGGTACTCGAAGAGTACCGTCCGTCCGTCTATCCCTCCGCAGGAATGTCAAGATCTCGGGAAGCATAAGCGTTAGAGCCACTAATGACTTCTATATACTCCACGCAGTTCAAGTTTATATCAAACACCGACCACGCCCCTTTTAACGCCCACAAACCGCGAAATTCTGTGGTGCCCACATTTTTAATGCTACACAAAAATTGCCTAAATTAATATTGTTTGTATTGAAAATATCTACACAGGTATCTTAACACTTTGAAAATCTGGCCAGTTTCAAGAAATTGTGTACATAAGTGCGTAACAAATTTATTGCGCTCGAAAGCAGGCTATACTTTTATTTAAAGAGGGCCTTGCGAATCTAGCGATCTTCCTATTTAGTTTTTTTTAAAAAGGTCAATGAGTATCACAAATCTGAAATCGGGAAACCCGATTAAATCGTTCTTGTAATACAAATTGTAAAATAATTTTATTATTTTATTTTTATAAAAAGGTGTTGACGACCGTACACGTAGTGACGATGAGCATTAGAAAGTTTGCGCTACTATATAGAGCCGTAGAATTGGAAATCTGCTACGACCGTCCGATCAGGAGATAATTATACATTGATTAAAATGTATTGTAAAACTCTTTGAAATTGCATATCAGTACCCTTGAAAAGTTTGTTGGTTTAGAAAAAAAGTGGGTCTAAGTAAAAACTTAGAACACTGGATCTTAAATGTTCCACCGACCCCAAGGTAGAACATTAAGGTTTAAAAAGGTTATATTCCAACGACACCTTAATCTTAGTTATTTTAATAAAAAAAGTAACAAAAAAAGTCGCAATACTCGGGTTTCCCGACTAAAGGGGGACATCTGAGTAACTTTTTTTAAAAATCAAAAAAATTTTTTTTCGCTTAAATAATTCTTTATGGTCTTAAAAAAAACATACCAAAAATAGAGTCCAAAAGTGTCAAGTGTCGAAATTTTCCATTCTGCGGCGATGCCTCACAGGTATATCCCATGAAACCTCTTGTGTTTAAACGCGTTTTTCTCGAAACCACTTTTTTTGAGTTGGCCGAGTAGAAAACTCGCACAAAGCTTAACCGATCGATCTTTTCGATTTTTTATATTGCTTACTTTTTTTTTATCAACAATTTTGTGACGTTTTTTTCGTGAAAATTGTAATTTTTTTTCAATCACTCACCATTTTGCAAAAAATCAATATATCGAAAAAATCCTACGAGTGTCGATAGACAAAGGTATTTTGAATATACTGTCAAAATTTCAGATCGATCGGTTAAGATTTGTGCGAGTTTTCTACTCGGCCAACTCAAAAAAGTGGTTTTGTAAAAATGCTGCACAGCCGCCATTTTGTTTTTGATTTATTCCAAAAAAATTTTATTTTGTACTTCGCACCTAATATTATAAAACCTTCTTTACAAATTTTCGATTGGCTTTTTCATTTGGCCAAAAAAAATTTCAGAAAATCCGATTTTTTTTTTCAATTACTCAGATGTCCCCCCTTAAGGATTCTCGTTAAAAAAAAGAGTTGCCTGCATTCAAGCGCAATACATTTTTAAAGGACTTGCAAAGTGGCCAGATTTTTAAAATTTTTAATATCTGTGTAAATATTTTAATACAAACAACATTAAATACAACCACACAGTTTCGCGGGTTTTGCGCGTTTAAAAGGGCGTGGCCAGGTGTACTACCTTTCTATACGCAAAAGACTTTGATTGGCGTTTTGAATTATTTTTTTGTAACATATCAGACTAATTAAACTGTCCTTTTAACCATTCATTATACTTCTCTTTAAATACTTTTAATAGTCTGTTTAATGAAAAGGATAAAACGATTTTTTAAGACTACACAATTTCTGACCGCTACCGAGCATACCGAGCACACAAACCTGCACGGGCAAGTAGTGTTATTGTATGAGGTATGCGCTGCCACAAAAATCACAATATCTCAAGATCTATTTAAGTCTCCAATAATTTGAAGGTCTCAAATTAAAGGTAAAGAAAGAAAAGTAGTTGATATTTGCCATTTAAAAAGAAAAAAAGATTTTTATTTTCTTCTTTTAAAACATATTTTTTTAAACTTTTTTGGGGTCAACATTTTAATATGTGTTTTATGTTTAAGTTTAATATTAAACAACGCTATGCTTACCAATTCACCTTTTATTCGAATCGATCAAAACTTTTAGGAGTTGTTACGGCACGGATCCGAAGATAATAAATAAAGACTAAGTGCAACTCGGTCAAAAATGAGCCAAAAATGAGCCCAAAATTTGTGTTGTAACCCATGCGACTTTTGTTAAAAGCAAAATTTCTCAAAACGAGCCAAAACATACCCTTACATTTCTGCTGTGAACTCAAAAAGCAAAAAATTTCGTAAAAATTCGGACCTTCGATTTTAGGTGGCCCACTTGAGAGATCTTTACTCTAAAGTATATATATACCAGACGAGTCAATATAGCCATGTCTGTTTGTCTATTCAGTAAGGTTTTTTTTCGCTCAGTGTAAGATCTATCAACATAAAACTTTTTTGAAAATCTCGATGACAATATTCTTAGATGCCAAATCAAAAAATGTTTCAGAAAACATATTTCCCTAGTGTAAAATCTGTCAAGCTTGTTAAAATCGGACTACCGTATTTCTCATCTTCTCGTTTATTACTGCAGGGGCGACGGAAGGTGTGTTGAGTATATTAAGCGATTTACACAATTTAGTTGCTCAACATATTTTCAAAACACGATCCGTCGCCCCTGATAATAGCGTATAAACGCTATTGGGAATATGGATATCCCATGCACTCTGCAAGTACCGCGAATATTGAATAATTTTTAAAATCTTCGTTGCTGAAATGTTGTTTCTACTACTTTTGTTGTTTACAGACGGATGTAAAACATGATTTAAGACCGAGGACCAATGAGGGTGTTACTACATTAACTCTCTCTCCGAAAATTAGCCCGGTTCCAGAACAACTTCAAAATCAACAGGTAATTTACACGTGGGAGGAATTGGGACAGAAAAAAAAAATATATAGCTAAGGCCGAGTTTTTTGGATATGATATTACACCTGCTCAATGTGCTGGTAAAAAACTAAAATGAATGAAAGATTAAACAATATTCTATTTAAAATTTTAAGCGGGTATATCATAGATGGGGATCTCGTTTTTTGTTGTTTAAAAAAATGTTTTATTGTGTTTAAAACAAAGACCATTTTTTCAGGATGCTGAATCACAACGTCTTAAACGTGGTCACGTTCTAACGGAACTTTTGGAAACGGAGCGGATATACGTAAATGAAATGAGTTCAATTCTTAAGGTAATAAAAACACAAATTTTTCTTTAATTTTTTTGTATAAAAAATATAAAAAAATTGTGAACGAATGCACAAGCTCTTTTTCATATGGTCGATGCATTTCTGCAATGACATTTTTTAAAAATAACGTTTGTATAAATAAAAAACAAGAAAGAACGCTATAGTCGGGTTTCCCGACTATATGATTTGCGATACTCATTGCCCTCTTTAAAACCCGCTAGCTAGCCTACTTTCGGGCGGAATCAATTTTTAGCGCCCTCTTCAAAAATGTTTTGCCTACTTTCGGGCGCAATAAAAATTTTCAACGCACTTGTATACAAAATTTCTTAAAAATGGTCCGATTTTTTTAGATTTTTTTAGATATTTGGGTAGATATTTTCAATACGAACAACATATATAAGAGCCACTTTTCTCTAGCATTAAAAATGTGGACACCACAGAGTTTTTCCCGGTTTGTGGGCGTAAAAAGGGGCGTGGTCCGGGTTTGAAACAAACTTGATCTGCGCTTTGCTTATAGAAGTCTGTGTGCAAAATTTGGTGGTTCTAGCTCTTATAGTTCCCGAGATCTCGACGTTTGTACGGACGGACGGACGGACGGACGGACAGACAGACATTTGATCTTTACAGTATTTGCTTACTCTTCGAGTATCGCAAATAAAAAATAAAATTAGGGTAGACCGGGGCAGGTTGTCACACATTTTTTTCTGGAATTTTATTCTTTTTTACTATTGACATTTTAGTGTAGTGTTATTTACCAAAATATCGGCAATTTATTCAGCTACAATGTGACACATAGATATTCCGTGTAAACGTCACCCAACAGTTGTTACAAGAAGATAAGTGACGCAATGTCAGTTGTGACAACGTGCCCCGTGCCCGGGGCAAGTTGTCAAAACTTCTGAAACTACGCAAAAAATGTTATTCGAAGTGTGTATATCGTTACAGTTGAAGATTATTACCGGGTGGAATACAAAAAAGCACAACCAAAAAATGTTGGTATTTGATAGCATGCTTTTATCTAAAATTCAACTTATGATAGCATTTGTGAGGGTACTTTTTTACTTCCAGCGGCCTCGTGACCGCCGCGTTTGAGATGTTTGAAAGGTTAGATATGGGCTAATCCTGCGTTGCGGACGTTATATTTGTACGCAAATTTGATTGTTAGAATTGACACAGCTGCCGTTGACGTGGGTATAGTTTAATGAAATTTTTGCCATATGCAGTTTCTTGTGGGCACTTTTAAACTAATTTAAAAACAAGACGCTAACTGTTTTTGAAAGAAAGTTATGCTTGCTCAAAGTTCCGTTGCGGACGTTACAAAAAATGGAAGTAAAATTTGAGGTTTGTGTCCATTTCCACATTTATTAGCGAATTAAGAATAGTTAACCAAAAAAGTAAGATAACTAAAAATGAAGTGGAATGTATGACCATATTAATGCAGCCTAAAAAAGAAAGATAACTAGTTCCGTTAATAAAAATAATCTTAATTTAAATTTGTTGCGGACGTTACGTTGCGGACGTTACACTTCTTCCATCAAGCTAAAATAGGCGTTTATCTATACTTTTAGCCACGATTTGATAGTTTTTTTGAATTGAGAAAATAGTTTAACATGTAAACGACACTTTGTGAACAAAATGTTATCACTGTCATTCTAATAGGAGAAAATGAAAAATGAAAACAGGTCTAAAAAACAGACAAAAATACCAAAAAAATACTTTTTGCTAATATTAATTAGTTGTACCAAAAAAAATATTAAATTTTTTTGTCTATTGCTTAGACAAGTTTAGTTCCTATGATTTAGGAAAAAACATTTGGCAAAAAACCATATAGAAATATGTTTTTATTAGCTTTTTTTTTCGTTTTTTGGGCTGGTTTCAAAATTCTCGGATTAGCCCATATGCGGGGGTGCCACAGAAACCGTTCCGCCCAAAGAGGGTTGGAATTTACATAGAGAAGGGGTTTGGACATTCGTTTTTTTTTTTTTTTTTTTTTTTTTTTTTTTTTTTTAATTTTTTTTTTTTATTTTTTTTTTAATTTTTTTTTATTTTTTCGTTGGAATTTGGGCGGAACGGTTTCTGTGGCACCCCCGATGGTATTGGATTCGTAAAAGCACGTACTTTAAGGAAATGTAAGGTTCAATACTGTGAAACAAAAGGCTTCTTGTCGGGAACGCTAAATGTAAGGTAATAAAATTTTACTTACGCTCTAAAAAAAATGTTTTCGTGAAATTGCGGGAACACACTTGCGGCAATGTCAACACTTTACACAGTCAAATGATGGGCACACACACGCACGTCTATGGTCTATGACGAGTGCTGCCATCTCGTTGTTAGTTTTTTCAAAAAGGCCGTTATGACAACGTGCCCCGTGTGACAACCTGCCCCGGTCTACTAAAAAAGTCGTGTTAGTTTATCTTTTATAACTCAAGAACGGCTGTACCAATTTGAATGGAAGTTGGTGTACCATAGTCCCATTTTTTCCACGTTTGTGACTTTTAAGTATTTACGAATTTATGAGCCGAACCAATTCAGCAAAGTTTTTTTCGATTAAAGAAAACCACAGTCAACTTAGTCATCTACAATTTAAAATTTGTTAATTCTTTCATTAATTATATCCATATAAGCCCGTCAGAATGGTTAGTCTATCTCTTTTCGATCATCCCAAACCAAAGTTTCTTTGTCAACTCCAAACTCAAAAAATACGCCTGCTTAGGGCTTATTGGTAATTTTTAAAAAGTGATTTTTAGTAGAGTAAAAGGGAGAAATGGACACGATGCAAATGTCTATCAAACACCGAGATTTTGGGAAGTATAAGAGCTACAACCACCTTAATTTGCACAAAGACCTTTTTATACAGCCTTGGACAAAAGAATTTTTTAGGTTATGTTACATTTTAACATTTTTTTATACTTTTACTTTATTTTTTACCATTTTGTTTTATTACTGACTAAATGACAAACAAAATGAGGTATAAGTCATTAAAATCGGAAAAAGATTACCCGAGATACGGACGAAGTTATAAGCCAATGTGTTACCAGTTCAGTGGTAAACAAGGCGTGCATACAAATTTTCATATGTAGAAACATAATTAATAAGCAACTTAGCATTGACTTGATTACCAATTCCGTCCATATCTCGGGTAATCTTCGTTCGATTTTAATGAGTGATACCTTACTTTTTTGGTAATTTAGTCAGTAATCAAACAAGATGGTAAAAGTTTAAAAAAAAAATTAAGTAAAAGTATAAAATACGGTTAAAATGTAACATAACCTCAAATACCATAAAAAAAGGAGGTTTTTAGCTGTATCTGGCTTTATTTGAACACGTTTTGTAGCTGAAAATCATAAAAACATTATCAAAAGTGTAATGGCTTTCGTAAAAAGTTGAAATAATCAGGAAATTTAAGGAAATTTGGTCCAAACTGGCACAACTTTGTCCTGTCCATACCAGCAAGGATCAAAGATTTCGAGGATGCCAAAGGCAGAGAAATTAGATATTAGTTGGTTTAATCATATTATTACAAAAAATTTGGTTAAAATTAAATAAAATACTCAAAAATTAATAAAATTGTCTGTGTGTAAATACTTTTGACACGTACAAAAAGTGTGTAAATACTTTTGACAATTGAGAGCCATGCATTCAATTGCGTCTATTTTTAGACCATGAACAGTTATTTTTATGATTCCTTTTGCATGATGTTCTGCATCAGTGGCGGATCCACGTGGGGGGAAATTTCCCTAATTCCCAAGGAACCACAGAACCTGAACATTTTATTTATTTATTTTTTTTTTTTTTTAATATAACCACTTTGTTTACCTAAAAATTGGGATGGATAATTTTTGTTTTATAATTTGTACTGTATTTCTCTCGCAATAATAAGTTTGAACCCCAAATCGAAGAATAAGTTCAATTTCTCTTATCTGTAATGCAACAAAACGGTTTCAAAGGAAACATTGTTTACTGTCCAACTATACCAACCAGCTTTAGTGTCGAAAAAAAAAAAAAAGTGCATGCGTACAAAGTACACATATCAGAAGTGAAACTAATTTATCAGTCTTGTCTATATTTATACAAATCTAAAACTTTAGATTTCCGAGACTTAAGGAAGGGAAAAAGGAAGATAGGTACATATGTTAGGAATTTAATTGTCATTTTTTTTTTTTTTTTTTTTTTATAGCGCGTAGTCCCACGGCCCACTTACCCGCCTAACCGACCGGGGGGCGCAGCCGTGTGTCGTACGGCACGATTCGCGAGAAGATAGACGCGAGTTATGAAAATATAGGCAAAAGTCCGAGGAAAAAGTAGGATCTAATTTTGTGCTAACGATATTAGTATAAGTCGTTTTAAGAGCGGCAGAGAGTCAGAATTTGAGATTATAGGATAAAATCTATTATAGTCAGAACATAATGAAAGGCTCATGCAAGTCATAGTTAGATCTACAATGGTTTAATATTAAGGGTATATAATTTCTAGTTAATCTACTTGGCACAGAAAAGCTAAGCCGACCTACCAAGTCAGCGCTGTCAATATCACCACGAATAAGATTATAAATAAAAATAGTACCAAGCATCGTTCTACGGTTAGCTAGGGAGGGTAAATTAATTAAAAGTAATCTGCTAGAATAAGAAGGTCTCAAGCGCCGTTAAGCAAAAATAAAAAAGTTTTTCTGTACAGATTCAATGCGATCTATATGTACTCAGTATTGGGGACTCCATACGGGAGACCCATACTCTAGAATCGGACGGACTAACGAAGTAAATAAGGTCTTAGTGACGTAGGGATCGTCAAATTCCTTCGACCATCTTTTAACGAAACCAAGCACTCCCCTGGCTTTATTAACCATGGACGAAATGTGATCAGTAAACTTAAGTTTTGGGTCCAAAAGGACGCCCAGATCGTCAACCATAGTTATTCTATCCAAAGATTTCCCACATAGTGAGTAAGTTGCAAGTTTTGGATTGACTCGGCAAAAAGTCATCAGCTTGCACTTAGACCCGTTTAAATTTAGTAAATTATCACGGCACCAGTTTTGAAAATTATTTAGATCGGATTGTAAGTCAGAATGGCTGGAAATATCCTTATACTGCAGGCATAACTTAACATCATCTGCGTACATAAGAACGCGAGAATGATTTATAATTAATGGAAGGTCGTTAATAAATAAAGTAAAAAGAAGCGGGCCAAGGTGACTTTCTTGTGGGACGCCGAAGGTAACTCGGAGAAGACCAGAAAGAGATTTTTTAAAAAGGACTCTTTGTGTCCTGCCATTCAAATAACTTAAAATCCATCTAAGAAGATCAATTGGAAACCCTAACAAGTCAAGTTTTCGAACTAAAAGTGAGTGATTTACAGAGTCAAATGCTTTACTAAAGTCAGTGTAAATGACATCTGTTTGAAAGCTACTTTTAAAGCCCTTTATCACGAATGAGGTGAGCTCCAAAAGGTTAGTAGTTGTTGATCTTCTTTTCATAAATCCGTGTTGACATGGAGATATTACTGACCTACAAAGGTGCTGCAAATGAGGAGTAATGACATTTTCGAAAAGTTTAGGGATAGCCGACAACTTAGAGATACCTCTACAATTTGTTACCTTTTTTGTGGAGAGGAATAACAAATGAGTCCTTTCAAATAAGGGGAAATTGGGAGGTTTCCAAAGATAAGGTGAACAATTTGAGAAGGGGTTTGCACAGGGCTTCCGCGCAATTCCTAAGCACGCAGCCAGGAATTCCGTCGGGACCTGGAGAGTAAACAGGCTTAACACGTCTAAGATCCAAAAATAAAGAGCTTTCGTTTATTGTAGGACTGAATATAAGGTTCGACGTGGACATAAGAATAAGTGTAAGAATAAGGCTCTGTTGGATGTGCGGAAGTAGTATAAGTTGTTTAAACAAATTGGGCATAAAGATCGGCTATTGCCTGATCTGTGGTTGCCGTCATGTTTTCAAAATATAGCGAGGAAGGATAAGAAGTAGACTTACGCTTGGTGTTAACAAAGTTTTAAAACTGTTTCGGGTCCTGCGAGAACTGGACCTTACAACGATTTAAATAATTTGTATAGCACTGCGCGTTAAGCACGGTAAATTTTGACCGAGCACTTAGATATTTTGAAAAAACAGATTGAGAACCGGAGTCTTTATATTTCCTGTAAAGTCTGGACTTAACATTTCTTAGGTGTGACAACACTTTACTAAACCAAGGCGGTTTACTGGAGATTGACGGATAGTACACCGGAACACAAGAATTAAAAAATGATTTCATAGCAGTATAAAAAATATTTATTGCATCAGCCATGTTATTGCATGAGCAGAGATCGGACCAATTGAAGCCAGATATAAAGTAATTAAGCCTAGAAAAGTCTGCCTTACAAAAACAATGTATTCGTTTAGTTGACTTTTCTGATTTTTCTTCTATCACGATACCCGTGTCGACTGTCACATCAAAAGTAGGATGATATGGATCTTCAGGTTGCGTAAGTGGTTGTAGCCTGGATAGAAATACGCCTTCAGGATTTGAGACAAAGCACAAATCTAGTAAGCGGCCTAGTGAGTTCCGAACATGGTTTACTTGACTCAAAGATATGTCAAGCAAGCCGTCAATAAAGTCATGCTGTGCAATAGGTAGTAAGACATTTGATTTTTCATCTGCGGACCACGTAGCTCCAGGTATGTTAAAATCACCTAGAACTAATAACTGATCCCTATCGGACAGCCTATTTGAAACGGACTGTATCACAGAAAGATAATTTAAGTACTCTTGGAGTTCAGAAGACGGCGGAACATAGGAGCAAGTGATATATATAAACTTTCCCGGAAGGGTCAGCTTTATACAAATAAATTCAATATTATTAAGTTCCTCAACACATAACTCTTCCGACGTGAGGTTGGAGTCCACGGCAATTAAGACTCCACCTCCCCGTTTGGAAAGACGGTCAAGCCTATATATTGTGTACTTACCGGGAAAAACTTCGGAGCTTAGAATCTCCGGCTTTAACCAGGTTTCTGTAAACACAATAACATGGGATGCAAATGAAAAGCTATCAGAATACAATTTAGTTAGCTTGCTACGCAAGCCTCTTGCATTTTGATAGGAAAGAAGGAGGTTTCTAGTTAGTTTTTTGAAGAAGAAGAAGAGGAAGATGGCACAATGGTCTGGCCAAAACTGGGAAGTCTTATTCCCGTGGGCCCTTTCTTTTTTTTCTTAGCTTCGAACTCCTTTACCACCAAGTTGTCCGGCCAGAATTCGGCAGAACTTATGGTAGCAAAGTGCTCGATTGGGACAGTGATCTTGAAAGATGAAATATCCCTAGCATAAGAGAACTTAAATTTTTCCACCTTAACGTTTGCGGCTTTTATTTTGTCTTGTATATGAGACAGTACATCAGAAGATGTTTGATCAGGGGAAAGCCGAGAAACAAATATTTGTTTCTTTGGTGGAACCACTGAAAGAGCTTTAGGTGATGCAGATTGTGCGTCTGCAGAACCACCTATGCCCGGTAGTCCGGACTCAATATTCCCTTGTGGCGGTATGTTAACTAGGTTAGGTGGATTCACCAACTGTGAAACCACTACGGACAAATCGGAATTTTCAGGATCGCCTATTTGCATACACTCCGCTGTGGATTGATCGGGTTCCGAATCTTTTTTTGCTGCCGATCTTAGCAACATTTGAGCGGTTGCTGAGTTCGGCTGCTGATCCACGGAAGTGCTCTGCTGGTCACCTGACGGTGGCTGCGGGGTGTTCCCCTTTGGCCTACCACCAGCGGCTTTTTTGCGCTTTGGAGACTCCTCTAATAGCTTTATGCTATTAAATTGAGTGTCCAGAGCTTGGAGCAGATCATCTGCCTTGCGAAAACTATCTCTAGCTCCGGCAAAACAGGTGATCAGCCCCTTCAAGCCGCCTTTAGTTTGGCGCATGAACAATTTCATCTCGTTCGCAACCTCGAGACAGGCGTCACAACAGAACTGCAAATTTTTACCCTTACTTAGGTCATCACTTGTTCGGCCAGTAAAACCAGCGCACTTGGTGTGCACCATTTTTTCACATAGCCAACAAGTCATTTTAGGCTGGTCAGCCTTGATTGCCTTCAGGCATTTTTTATCAACACAGACAAAAAATGTGTCCATAATTTTACCTAATCGGACCACTGTACGAAATGAAAACAAAATCAAAACTTTTGAGCGAGCCGCTAAAACTACCGCAAGAGCGCAGATAACTACACGCTTAGAAGTTTCTAGATAGGGAGCGAGATAAAGAGCGAGAGAGTTAGCGCAGTGCAATGCAATTGCTGTGCATGCAAAAACAACAACAACGATTGGCCCTGCGTGGGACGGATAAAGCACAAAAGAAAGACAAAATAGAACGCAACAACAAAAACACAAGAGAAACTAAAAGTTTAAATTGTTAATTTATTGTTATGCACAAAATAGAATAAATTCACTCGCGAAGCGAACGGAATATTAAAGTATATTAATTAAAAAGGCGATTTATATGTTTTTATTTATTCCCACCGTTGGGTTTACACGATAAACAAGCAAAAATCGGAGCGCAGAAAAAAAACACGACCGTTCACTGTGAAAGTTCAGAGCGAATGATATAAATAAATATTAAAAGTGTTGAAAATTAATATAAATTATAAAATCTCAGATGTTGAATATTAAATTAAAATTCCTCGTGATTTTTTGTAAATAGTGAAAATACCTGACCTCAATTTAAATTTATACAAAATCATTGTAAATTAATGATAACTATAGAAATTCCAGGTTTTAAATTAAAATTTTGTCAAGAGAATTTATGAATATTGTTATTTATATTTTATGCAAAATGATTTATTGAAATCTCAAATGACGAATTGTAAGTAAAAATGCCACGAGTTTTTGTCAATATTTGAATATTATTAATTCAATTTTGTTCTTTAACTTAAAATTTAGAAAAGCGAATTTATCAAATATTTG
Source organism: Drosophila oshimai (assembly GCA_018150695.1). Lineage (NCBI taxonomy): Eukaryota > Metazoa > Arthropoda > Insecta > Diptera > Drosophilidae > Drosophila > Drosophila oshimai. The sequence goes on along the minus strand of JAECWM010000256.1, from coordinate 79,204 downwards.
TATTTTATGGAAAATGGCTGCAGCGGATTCGCAGAATTGATTTCGGCTTAAAAATCGTATTCTCACACAAGCAAGCTCATTCTATTTTTAGATTTTACTCTCTCAACTTTGTGCGAAAGAGTACGAGCAGATCGGACGAGACCACCTTATATATTTGCACCATGTGCAAGCGCGCTCAGAGCGAAGACAGGAAAGAAGAGGACAGAGAGAACGTTTGTCAGCGGTGATAGAATGACAGGGATTCACACACGACAATCGCTCCATCTTACTTTTTCTCTTTTTCGCTCCCTACTCTCACTCCATCGCTAATTGCTTCATGCTAAGTTCGCCCTGTCTTACTCTCTCTTAATCGGTCTCGATCGCTCTCTCTCTCTCTCTTTTTCGACACTTCCGTTGCATACACTCTTCCGTCGCATACACTTCCGTTACATTTGTAAAAATTTTACCCTTATGCGCCTAAAGAAGTTTCACTTCAATAAACATTATAGGGGAGACCGGGGATAGTTGGCCCAGTTTTTTTTAACTATTGTGATCAACCTTTTTCGGAAACGGTTTGCGCTTTCATTAAGGTAGAACCCTTGAGCACATCAGGGCCGGGGTAAGTTGCCCGAGTTTGGTTAAGTCAATTAAACTCATGAAATTCATGAACGGATAATGTTTATTGATTGAAAAAAGTAAGTGTAGGTACATAAGTTTTTATTATTGTTGTACAAAAAAACTCCCCACTTTACTTAATGGAGGTAGCTTTAGTTAACTTAGTTAAAAATAACCAAAACCTGTTATTATTTGTCTGTTCTTTTAATATTTTTTTTTTTTAATAAAAATAATAAAAATGTATGCTATTCCTACAGCTCCCCAAACGAAGTTTTAGGTAGTAAAGCAGGAGTAGATTATTTGTAATCTATAACTATTCCTACGACTCCAATAGCACAGCGCAACACTGTTTTTGGTGCAGCCCTATGGGTTTTTATTTATGTTGAAACAGACTAAAGCACAACTGCATACTTAGCTTTCGTTTTTAACGGGTGGAATTTGTGATATCACGTTTTAAAGAAAATCGCTTAATTTAATCAGTTGATTTAAAATATCTTCGAGAGTAAGAACTACCCTTTATTCAGACGCATTATGCACGGTAGCTTAGATGTCATTCTTTTGACCTGCATTTAACTTTCTATAACATATTAAGTAAAATGAAAGTTATTCTGGTTTTTGTAGCGTGGTTCACCTCTGTTCCCAAAAAAATGTTTTTTGTGAACAAGCTTTAAAAATACAAAAAAAATTGCCCACACCAAAAACAAGGTGCATTCAGGTAGAATGTAAGACCTATGAACATAAAACTTTTCCAATCGTAATTCTTATGTGCAGCCAGATCGAGTTCGAAGATTTGTAGCTGCCATAAAAATGTTTGAACAATGTTCTTTTTCACTGAACTTTTTCTCTCGGTGTAAAACGTATCTAACTAAAACTTTCCCAATCGCCTTTTGTTTTGTCCAAGTAAATCTAGTTTAAAAATCTCGACGAAAGGATGATTATATCCTATAGCTGCCATACAAATCGACTAATATTTTTTTTTGCGAAATTCGAAGAGTAAGCAAATACTGTAAACGTTGCAACTGTCTGTCTGTCCGTGCGCCCGTTCGCCGTCCGTCCCTCCGTACGAACGCTGAGATCTTGGGAACCAGCCCATCAATGTTGTTGAGATCGGCAGCTTAAAAAGATTCGGAATCCGATCCATCCACAGTGGAGTGTATGCAAACAGCTACGCCTTTAATTTCCGATTTGTCCGCAGTGGTTTTACAACCTGTGAATCCAACGAATACAGTTAGCGTACCGCCACGAGGAAATATTGAGTCCGGACTACCGAGCCATGATGGTTCTGCAGACGCAAAATCTGCACCACCCAAACCCCTTTCAGTGGTTTCACTAGGAAAACAAATATAAGTTTCTCGGCTTTGCTCAGATTAAACACCTTCTGATGTTTTATCTTATATATATATCTATATCTTATTAAAGCCGATAAAGTAAAGGTAAAACATTAAACTTTCATTAGGCTAGGGATATTTCATCTTTTAAAATCACTGTACCAAACGAACTCTTTTCTACCATATGCTCTGGCGAGTTCTGGCAGGATGATTTGGTGGAAAAGGAGTTCGAAGCTAAAATAAAAAAGAAAGGGCCCGTGGGAATAAGACTTCCCAATCGTGGCCAGACAACTGTACCTGCATCAAAGAACTAACTTGTAACCTCCTACTTTCCTATCAGAATGCAAGAGGTGCGTAGTAAGCTAACTAAATTGTATTCTGACAGCCTTTCATATGTATCTCATGTTATTGTGTTTACTGAGACTTAAAAACCGGAGGTTCTAAGCTCCGAAGTTTTTCCTGGTAAGTACACAGTATAGGTCTGACCGTCCTTCTAAACGTGGGGGTGGAGTCTTAATTGCCGTGGACTCAAAACTCACGTCAGAAGATGTATTTTTTGAAGAACTTAATTCAATAGTATTCATTTGTGTTATGCTGTCTTTTTCCGGTAAATTTATATATATCTTTTGCTCTTATATTGCGCCGTCATCCGAACTCCAGGTTTATCTAAATTACCCTTCCGCTATCCAGTCCATTTCACATAGGCTGTCCGATAGAGATCAGTTAGTAGTCCTAGGTGATTTTAAAATACCTGGGGCTGCGTGGTCCAGCGATGAAAAACACAACATGATTTTATTGACGGCTTGCTTCACATATCTTGGTCTCAAATTAACCATGTTCGAAATTCGCTAGGCCGCCTGCTAGATTTGTGCTTTGTCTCAAATTCGGAAGGAGTGTTTCTATCCAGTGTACCACCACTTAAGCAACCTGAGGATCCATATCATCCAACTTTGGATATGACAATCGACACGGGTATTGTGATAGAAGAAAAAACGGAGAGATCAACTAAACGAATACACTGTTTCCCGAGGCTAAAAAATTTTATACCTGGCTTTGATTGGTCCGAACTCTACTCATGCAAAGACATGGCTGATGCCATTTATATTATTTATACAGCAACTTAATCATTTTTTAATTCTTGTGTTCCGATGTACTATCCGTCTATCTCCAATAAACCACCTTGGTTTAGTAAAGAGTTGACATACCTACGAAACTTCTTATCCTTTCTCGCTTTATTTTGAAAACACGACGGCAACCGCAGTTTTTTCAAAAGACTTATTCTACTTCAGCTCATTCAACACAGCCTTATTCTTACACCATGACCAAGTCGAGTCTTATATTTAGTCTTGTTATAACAGAAAATTCCTCGCCTGAACCTGACAGAATTCCTACTTATATCTCCGTACGGATTTATGAAAAGAAGATCAACAATTCTAACCCTTTGGAGCTCACCTTATTTCTGATAAAGAGCTTCAAAAGTAGCTTGCAAACAGATGTCATTTATACTGACTTTAGCAAAGCATTTGACTCTGTAAACCATTTACTTCTAGTTCGGAAACTTGACTTGTTAGGATTTCCAGTTGACCTTCTAAGATGGATTTTAAGTTTTCTGAATAGCAGGACACAAAGAGTCCTCTTTATAAATTATCTTTCTAGTCTTCTCCGAGTTACCTCCGGCGTCCCACAAGGGAACCACCTTGGTCCGCTCTTATTAATTTTATTTATTAATGATCTCCCTTTCGTACTTATGTACGCAGATGATGTTAAGTTATGCCTGCAGTATAAGGATGTTTCCAGCCATTCCAACTTACAATCCGCTCTGAATAGCTTTCATCACCAGTTGGTGCTGTGATAATTTACTAAATTTAAACGGCTCAAAATGTAAGCTGATGACTTTTTGTAGAGAAAATCCTTTTTTAGCAACTTACACGATCAGCGGGGAATCTTTGGATAGAATAACTCAGGTTGACGATCTTTCTGTCCTTTTGGACCCAAAGCTAAAGTTTTCAGATCACATTTTATCCATGGTGAATAAAGCCAGGGGAGTGCTTGGATTTATGAAAAGATGGTCGAAGGAGTTTGATGATCCTTAAATCACCAAAACCTTATTTATTTCGTTAGTCCGGCCTATTTTGGAGTATACGACCGTCTGATGTCCCCAATACGGAGTACACATAGATCGCATTAAATCAGTTCAAAAAAACTTTTTACTTATTGCTTTACGGCGCCTTAACTGGGACGCAAACGTTAACTTACCTACTTTCCAGATTACTTTTAATTATTTTACCCTCCTTAACTAAGTGTAGAGCGATGCTTGGTAACGTGGTTTACCGTTCAAAAGAAGTATTTGCGCAACTCAGAATAGCAATACCACTTGTACAGATATTAATGCAACAAAAGCTACTCTCTGAACTAAGTAGACTTGAACGACTGGGTATGCAGCTAACTGCACTAAAAATATAACTTTATGGGAGTTCACGGATGAATGCATGAATGCTTTTGCATGCAATTAGTGCACAAAATTTACTAAGGTTCTGAGTTGCTTATTGTTCTTACAAAGAGTAAAATATCATTTGGTGTTTGGCTCTTATACGCGGCGGTAATCTGCTTTAGTTTTTACTCGCATCTCGAAACATGCGCTATGGCGGGTATGATGTTAATAAAGCAGCTAAGCTTAATTCGTCAACTGGGCAATACTCCATTCAATTGCGACGCGTACAAAACACGGCCAGTAATATTGTCGGTCGTTTTTTTTTTAAGCTGCACGGTTCTCTAAACAGACAATTTAATTCATCGATCTGTGATTCGAAAGTTCCGCGTGAATCTCCTCTTTCATTTCAAGCTTCACTCTTTGATTCGAACTCAACTAACGTGTCAATTTTTTACCAACCAACCGATTTTCGACCACTGTTTCTACCAAAAGACGCAGGACATGATGGGAGCTATGTTTTCGGGATGAACGTCTGCAATTTTTCCACACGCAACGTATTAAATGGAAAATCTACGGTTAACATTATTCACACTCTGCAAGAGTGCGAACAAAAAAAATGCTCTCATCATAAGACCAAAGACTTACAAAACTTGGGCGAACCAACACGAACATTTTTTAAAGAGCTAAATGAACTGTCTAGCTGCAATGAGCACCTAGAATACCACCTTGTTAAAGACTATCTTGAATCAAACAGTTACTCTGAGATTGAAAAAGACACAGAGTTTAAAGAATATTTAAAGCGCAAAAATTTCACAGACATACTGGCCTACATGGACGATGGTGGACCAAACAGTTTCGTGTCAGTAACCTCCTCTGTGGCTCGCGCAAATTCAGTTAGCTTGCTAAACAATGCAAAGGTTTTGTCAACTCCTAAGTCTCTATTTGCACCCAACCATATGTCCCTAAGTGACTCACACATATGCCAGTTATGTCGACTTAGCATAGAAAAAAAAACAATATTCTCCCATAAAACTGGATTAAACAACAAGCTAAAAGAAAGATGTCGGAAATCTGTTAACGATCACCAAAAGTAATTACGACGATATTTAAAAAATTTTTGTTCTGCCTGTTCTTCAACTGTTTTCGCCTATAAGAATGACAAATTTTGATAAAAGTTTTTCCCCAAAGTACAATAATCATCTTAAACTACCTAAAAAAAATCAAGTCGTGGCTAAAAGTATATAAAACAACACGTAGCGTGCAACAAAATGTGTCCACAGCGTTTTTTGACTTCAAATAAGCTGTTTATTAATTTATTTTAGATATTGTGTTATGTATGCTTAGTTATAATAGCAAAATAATTATACAATTTTGTTTCTATTTAAATCATCTTTGCATATTTGCAATGATTTGCAAATCCATGCTTTTATTCTTTTTAATCAGTTAAAATTGTTAAATGAAATATTAGAAGAAAAAACGCTGAGCTACAACACAAACACCCAGACTACAAAGTATTTGACTTCTGGGTGGCAGAGTTAAAAAAAGTTAACAAATTATTCCTTGCTTTAAAAATTATTTTCCTAAAATAATAGCATATCTTCGTAAATAAAGCATTTGAATGGCTATTTTAATAATAGTAACAACAACGTTATATTTAAAACATTTAGAACGGTTTTTTTATGGGTAATTTAATTTAGATATTTAAAATGTAAGAAAAATTAGGCTTACCCACATAAATTTTAAATTTATCAAAGAAAATACAATTTTTTTGTCTGCATGGCATTAACTAACAAGTACAGTACAAGTAAAACAAGAAAGAACGCTATAGTCGGGTTTCCCGACTATAGGATTTGCGATACTCATTGCCCTCTTTAAAAACAGCTAGCTAGCCCTCTTCAATAATGTGTAGCCTACTTTCATGCGCAATCTGTTTTAGGCGCCCTCTCTTAAAAAAAATGTTTTTGCCTACTTTTGAGCGCAATAAAAATGTTCAACGCATTTGTATACACAATTTCTTGAAAATGGTTAGAGTTTAAACATTTTTAGATATTTGGGTAGATATTTTCAATACGAAACACATTTGTAAGGGCCACTTTTCTCTAGCACTAAAAATGGACACCACAGAGTTTTTTCCGGTTTGTGGGCGTTAAAAGGGGCGTGGCCGGGTTTTGAAACAAACTTATCTGCACCTTAGAAGTCTGTGTGCAAAATTTGGTGGCTCTAGCTCTTATCGTTCCCGAGATCTCGATGCTTGTGCGGACGGACGGACGGACGGACGGACGGACAGACAGACAGACAGACATTTGATCGTTTACAGTATTTGCTTACTCTTCGAGTACCGCAAATAAATGTCGCTCAAGGTCCGATTGCAGGCGTTCTGTGTGGAATTATGAAAATGGGTAGGAAAGACGGGGGCTAGTTTGTCCCTGGGGCAGGTAAAAAAAAATGTATTTTTAATTACTTTAAATTACTCTAGAGCTGCCATCTTTTTAAACGCTTTATATAAGTTTCACTTGTGGCTATCTGGCTGGCTGGCTGTCTGGCTGCGTAACTTTGGTTTGCATGCAGGCCTGCCAACTTGTTTTACGATAATTTATCGATATCTATAAAAGCTTTATCTTTTAGTTTTTTAAAACTATTAAAATTATTATGGTGTATGTACACTGTGAATACCAAATCACACACAAGTTTCATTGAAATGATACCGTTATTTCGACGAGTATAACAGATTTTCTGTTTTTTATAGTAAGTGTGTGTTTTTTTTCCACCATTTAATGTTTTTTTTTCTCAAAAGTAAATTCAACATTATTTCGTTTATCTGTAAGCTATAAAAATAGCCCACAATTTAGCTTAAAAAAAGCAACGGGGAAGCAAGTTGGAACTTTTTCAATGGGGCTAGTTGGCGCCCTAGGATTTATTCCTTGGCGCCAATCAATTAATTTTGTGTGAACAAACAAAAATTTATCCCGATTCACAATCGGGCCTGTTCCAGTTTTCACTCGGAAGTGGACTTGATAACATTTGCGGATTTCCCTTTAACATTGTCGAATTTCCCTTCTTCATTTGGGCATTTGCCTTTATATTTCCCTTTTGTTCCCAAACAAAATCTGCTGACTGGCAACTGCCCGCTTTTGACAAAGGCGTTTGATTTGTTTAAGTTTGCTGCCTTGAGAATGATTAAATTTTTGCCTGCTGGTGTCCATCAGCCACGGGCATAGATGGTTTACTAATTTAACGCATAAAATAGAAGAAACAAGAATTGGCGGCCACAAATAAAAATTAAAAAATTTTTTTTTTATTCGAACAGCTGTTCTGGTGGCAGTGTTGTGAAACCAGAGATAAAAAAGGTCCTAACCAAACACGTGTTGCACAATTATTACATTAAATTATATTAAGCGGTAATAAGCACAAAAACTCTTTTTAATTTAACTAAGATAAAAGCGGTAATAAGCACAAAAACTCTTTTTAATTTAACTTAGATAAAATACCTTTCTAACCATAATAACACGAGCACAAAAGGGCTTGCTTAAAATAAATCCCAAAAAATACTTTTTTTTTCGTACCATGACAACCCTTGCATTTTCTCTCCAAATTCGTTCGGAAACTGGAACAGAGGCGGCGGATTTGTCAAAATGCTGAAGGTTAGAATCGAACCTATTTTGAGGTGCAGCCGCAAAATAATTTTTAAAAGGTCAAACATGTTGTTATCAACTAATTTAATTAAGCAGTAATGTTCTAAAAGCATCAAATAATAAGGAAAAAATATCATTTGCTCGTTAACTTATCGCAAAGTATTTTTAAACAATTAATTTCTGTGCTTGCGGATCTGAATCCGTCAGCCAAACGGCTGGCGGAAAGTTTCCGTGAGGTTTCGCTCGAAAGTTAACAGAGAGTTAACGGAGGGAAGTTCATTTCCGTGATGATTTTTCGGAAGTGAATATTAGAAAAGGTCTGGGAAATTCGAATCCGTTTGAATCTTTCGGAAGTGAAAACTGGAAAAGGCCTGAATAATTACACTCTTTTACTATTTTAGAAACTAAAATTTCGTGTAATACAAACTTACCAATACAAACTTATCAACTTATAAATGAATGTTACTGACCAAAGTACTGTAATAAAAACGATTTATCCAAACAAAAAGGATTTTTTTTAAAGGGCCCAACTTGCCCCGCACAAGGTTCCAACTTACCCCGTACCTGGGGCAAGTTGGCACCTTTGACAACACCCTACAAAATGCTTTGCCACTCTTGAAGGACTGCTTAGATTGGTTTGAAAAAAAATCAAGAATGTAGCTAAAAGTTCATCTGATACAATGGTGGTTACCATTTTTTTTAACATACGCCATTAAGCCAGAAAAAATCCATAGGTGAAAAAAGTGCCAACTAGTCCCGGTCTTCCCTAATGATTATTTTCTGATAATGTGAAAGTTGTAAGTTGTGAATATACATATTTTCCGATATAAGGTATTGCCTGAATGGCCTGAAATTCCTTGAAAAATTTCTCATTTAGACTTTTAATCCGTTTAAATGGCTTTGATAAATCGTAGCGCAATTATTCCATTTCTGTAGTATCATCATTTACACAAAAGTTATTCTTGTTTTAGCAGTGTTTTCAGATCTATTCCCAAGGAAATTTTTTGCTGTGAACAGGCTTTACAAATACATAAATACAAATACAGCCTAACGTTTACAGAAGTTTTACACAGAACTAAAGAAGCAAACAAACAAATTATAAAACTGCAATTATTGTTAAATTGTTAAAAACTGTTAAAATTTGTTAAAATTAACTTTCTGGTGCTTGTGCAATTTTAGGGCTACTTTGATCCGCTAAAATCCGAAGATTTAACTCATCTCGCCCCCGTGAGTCTGCAGGGAAAAGAAGACGTACTGTTTGGTAACCTGCATGAGCTCTATACATTTCACAAAGAGGTTTTTTTGAAGGATCTTGAAAACTGTATTTCAACCACTGAACTTGTCGCACTATGTTTTGTTCAAAAGGTATGAAAAATACATTTGTTTTTCAGTTTTTAATTAACATTGTCTTTTGTAGCGCGACACATTTTATCGATTATACTCATTCTACTGTCAGAACATCCCACGCTCAGAGCGGTTGCGCGAAACCCTTGTAGACACACATTTGTTTCTTCAAGAGTGTCAAAAACGACTTGGTCATAAACTTCCGCTAGCTGCATATTTGCTCAAACCAGTTCAAAGGATTACAAAATACCAGCTCCTTCTAAAGGATTTGCTGCGCTTTAGCGACAGTGGTAGTTGCACTAAGGAACTTCAAAAGGCACTTGATTGTATGCTTATCGTTCTGAAGTGTGTCAACGACTCTATGCATCAGGTATCCATAACAGGGTTTCCGGTAAGTAATTTCTACAAATTAAATAAATACACTTAAAACATTAAATTATGTTTTTCAGACTGATTTAACACAACAGGGTGAACTTTTAATGCAAGATTCATTCCAAGTATGGACAGAGTCAAAAAAAGATATTCGTCTTCGAATCAAGCCACAGCAGCGTCACATATTTCTTTATCAAAAATCGTTACTGTTTTGTAAGCAAACAAAATCGGGCCACAACAAAAGCATCTACCAATTTAAACATCATGTCAAGGTAACCAATTCTTCTTCATAAAACATATTCTCGATTAAGCCTAGTACTCAGATCGACGAAATGAGTTCGAAAGCAGTGAGAGAGAGCGAGAGGCCAATAACATAGAAACACTTTTCGTGGTTGCTGTTTGACAGACAGAGGTACTCAGATGATAAAAAAAAACAACTAGAAACTCTATTAGTATTTTGAGAACGAAAGGCAAAGAAAATCGAAATATTTAATAATCAGGTCGTTCTACGCTATTGGCCTCTCACTCTCTCTCTCATAAGAGGGTTCAGCAGAATTTTATAAGATGGCGCGAAATTCGATTGTACAACGAAATGTATGCAAATTCTTATTTGTTTTATTATTTACACAAAAAAACTCAAACGTACACATACATTCGTCAAATATTTTTTTTAAATTTAATAAAAAAACGGCGGTTTAATTCAGTCCTTGAAACAAAAATCCTCAATTTCCTGCACCTAGCTTGTTCACCAGCTGGCAAACAGCCGTGTAGTGCGTTCCAGCAGTTTCTCCATGGTGTGAACCAAGTCGCCCGGCTTGAGATCCGCCGCAGGAGTGATCATATGGGTGAGCATGGCGAAGGAGGCTGATGGCCCTGGCTGTTGAACACTGCAAGGAGTCCATCTCCGTGTAGTCCACTCGCCCTGCGATTATGTGCCGCAGTCGTTCTTCGTTGAGGGTAATTGCATGCTCCTTTAAAGTTGGCCTCCATCTACTTGCAAACTTTAGTCTCGGCTTAAGTTTAGAAGGTTTCATCACTGAAGCCGCCAGCATAATAATTTTCCTTACTTATTTAAAATTAGGTTTGACAACAAACCGAAAACAGCCCGCGAATGGCGATCAGTGTAACCGCAGTACTTGCTCAAAGAAATTGCCGATGAACTTCCTAAAAATGGTCATACTCCGAGATAAAGGAAAAGAATCGCATCTTTGCGACATCGAAACTGTTCGTCGATCTGAGTACTAGGCTTTAGCAGCAAAAGGCAAGTAGATGTAGACATGTTTGTCCGCTTCTCCACAACAGACTTCTAAGAACTTATTTCAATTTGGTTTACAACTTCATCCATTCAAGCAATCTCTAAGTTGTTGTTAACTATCCATTATACTTTATTAGACTGCCGCTTAAAATCACAATAACGAAAAGTGGTTGCAACTCTGTTTACACTGAGATTCCGCTGTTGCGGTTTTTGCTGAACACGATACTCTCTAGGAAGAGTGAAAACTGTATTGCAAAAATTTTTGTAAAATTTGTGTTTGGTTTGTACAAAATGTTGTTCCCTGCATGCCAGAAGGAAATGTTTAACAAGATGTGGTTTTTTTTATCATTCTAGTAAAAATGTTAACTGCACCTCAGATTTCATAATTTCGCTTTTTCGAGGGAGCACTGAACATCTCTTTCAGGAGATACCGCCCATAAAATTTCTTAATAATGCCAGAAGCGCCAAGCAAAAATGACCTACATATTTGTTAAAATAACAGATACCAGAAATAAACTATATCAAATCCACAACAACTCGCTTTTGTGGCTCTGTCCTGTCTCTTTCTAGCTGAGCATGCTCGCTTACGGGGGACAAGTCGCTTTTGTGACTTTTTTCAGTTATTGCAGTTGCGGACCCAGTCTCAACGGAGTATTACACGAGAAAGCAGATAGTTATACCTGTTACTCGAAGAGTAAACAATGCATGAAAAAACGCATGGTGCAATAAGGCCATGCATTAGTGCTCCCGCAAAGTGCACTAACGATTGATCTCGGGACCCAACGACTGGTGCTTGGGATCCAGTGGCGGAGTAGAAGTCCGATGACTGGGTCGGTTTACCGAGCGGGTGCAAAGGACCTGTGGATCGTATGTTGATCGGGGATTGAATCAAGCTACAGTGGCTCGCAGCTTATTTCGTGCAGTTACCTAAAAAAAAGTTCAAAAAAAGTTTTTGCTAAGCTAAGAAAGATAACAGAAAAATTAAAATTCAGTATTTTAATAGGGAATATTAAAATTTTATTAAACGAATGCGATTTTCTTAATCATAGAAACAAAACAATTATTCAATAAAAACAAAATGTACAGGCCTTTTCATGCCGCAGCTTATTTCGTGCAGTTCATTCATAATTTAACAGCTAGTATTTTGTGTGTCCTCCCTTCTGGTTCAGGACACCTTTCAATTGATTTCCTATGGAAGAAACCAACTTATTAGTACCCTCCACTGGAATTTTTTGCCATTTTTCCATAAAAACACTTTTCAGGTCGTTTTTGTTTAAAATCTTCCTTTTCCTTATAGCAATGTCCAATATTTCCCATAAATTTTCGATCACATTTAAATCTGCAGACTGTGCTGGCGTTATGACGACATGAGAGCAGTTCCAGACAAGCCAAGCCTTCACAATTCCCGTGAATGCTTCGGATCGTTGTCCTGATAAAATCGAAATCGATCGCGTATGCCCAGTTTTTCAGCAGTTTGCAGCAGGTTATCCTTTAAAGTGTTTAAGCACAAGTTCACGCTGCTCAATGGTTGTGCGTGGTGCCATTTCGGTAATTCCCCTGTATCTCTTTATATTAGTATGACCAAGCTCGGAAACTCATAAAATATATATTTGTTAGTATTATTTTTTTTTTTTTTTTTATAAAAATTAAAAAAAATGATCAAATATTAAAAAAATCTGCGATTTTTAAGACTAAATGTTCAATTTTTTGAATTTAAATATACTGCACGAAATAAGCTGCGGCATAAAAAAAGCCTTTAAATTTTGTTTTTATTAAATAATTGTTTTGTTTTTATGATTAAGAAAATCGCATTCGTTTATAAAACATTAAAATACTGCATTTAAATTTTTCTGTTATCTTTCTTAGCTTAGCAGAAATAACGACTTGAACTTTTTTTAGGTAACTGCACGAAATAAGCTGCGAGTCACTGTATTACACTGAGCCCTTGTTCGCTTCCGTGGCTTATGGAAATGTTAACCTCCCAGTTATAGATGAAAATTAACAGCTCACTTTACTGGAAGGAACTAGTTATTGTACTCCTTTTTACGCGGAAGCATACATACGCATTATGTTTTATTTTATTTATGTTTTTCTTGCATTCAGTTAATAAATATAAATTTTATAAAAGTTACTTTTGGATATGGCTTAGTATAATTTTAAAAATTATATTTCCGTATGCGAATGGGTCTAGCACTTCTGATCAGCCTAGCTCACCACACTCCAAAAATACGAAGGCTGAGAGGTATTCGCGAGGAGAGAAGGAGGGGGTTTGAAACAAGACACGAAGATGTTGAGATGTGCAGCTAAACGGCGGGCATCAATAAAACGCGAACGAGAAACGACTATAAATAATTTAAAACAAGATAGAACGCTTCAGTCGGGTTTCCCGACTATAAGATTTGCGATACTCATTGCTGCTCGATCTTGGTCTTTATACATTTGCATATGTACATATGTATATTACCCAAGGCATCAAACTTGCGCCACCTATTGCCAGGTTGACAAAACACGCCACGTACGGAAAGTTTGACATATGTATAAGTTAAAAACTCCGGGATGAATTAATTTAAAAAAATATATTTTTGTTTTTTATTTAATTATTTAATTGTTATTCACCAATACATTTTTCTCGAATTTCACAAGTCACTTAACTACTTATACTGAAGATGTTAAACCGAATCGACTGCCTGATTAACCATCAAACCTCGGCTTAAGAGAATTATTATCAATTTTGTCAAAGAGATTTTAAGATTAATCAAGAGAGTCGGAAATTAGGATGATGCAATCTTCAATTGAATTGCGAAATTCAATTAAAGTGACTAGTCTGCAGTTTGGGGTCGCCGGATGCAAATGTTTACTTTAGGCGGACCCAGCTTCGTTTACATCGGACTTTTGATGGACCAAGCTTTGTTTAAAGAAGAAGAACCGGGAACTTGGTTGTAATTGGATTGGAGAATCCAATTAGATTGCGGCTGCTGAGTAAGAAGCTCGCAGCCAAAAATTGTTTATAAACTGGGTAAGGAGACTTGGATCATGGGTTGGATAACTCCCCCCATTCTAAATTGGATCGTCCCGATTCATTGGAACTGGTGGAGAAATTGAATGTAGATGACTTGTCAATTCGGCTATAATTTCATCTTCAATGGTATTTTCTTTGTCGGAAATATTACTTTCGTGGTTTATTTCAATATTAATTTGCCGTGGTTTGCATATAATATATTTTCTGAATTTAATTAAAAGCATGATAATTTAATATATTAAAGTAAAAAAGATCAATATAAACGTAATTGGGATTTGAGTCTGCTTGATTTGAACGAAAGGGTTGTTAATATTATCGAATGAAAGTACGAAATCATTTGACAAAATATATTCGGATATTAAGAAATTATTAAACTGCCTAGCAGTGATGTATTCTAGTATCTTATTGCCGACATTAGTGTAGGGATATATTATTAATTATAGTGGTACTATTAAAAGTTATTAAGAATGACCCATCTAAATAAGTGTCATTTACAATATTATGTCCATTTATAAAAATAGCTCCTTATTGGATTACATCTAAATTTTTATTATTTTCTCTGATTTCATTGCGTAGAGATTTTTGTCCTTTAAGTAATCTGGTAAAACAAGAACTTTCTAGGTTTAAAATGCAATAATTCTTAAATATTCCGTGTTAAAATTTGACATTACATAATACTTATCTTTACATTTTGCGACGTGATTATCAATTAATAATTTTGCATCATTACGTGAGATGGATCTTGTGTTATAAACGTCACAACGATTTGTTATTATAGGTTATTTTATATATATATAATAATTAAATCTTGGTGTATGGCGATTTTAAATTTTAATATATACAATAGGTCAGTAATAATTACTGGTTTGTGTTTGTGTTTATAAATTTCTTGAATGTCATCTGTGTTTAGAATTTTTGTGTTAAATACATTAATTTTGGCTAATGGGTCAGGCCATGTCAAAAAAACTATAAAAATGTGTAGCTTAGGACAGTACCTCAAAACACTTTTAACAGTTTTTCGAAATTCCGCACCGTTTTCGATATTTTGAGTTTTAAAGTTCGAAAAATTTGTTTTTAAGGTTTTGGAGAAAAATGCATAACTCTTGAACGGCTTGACATATATCGACGAAGTTTCTTTTGAGTGTAAGAAAATCATTTTGTCTTAAAAAAAAAATAGTTAAAGAATTTAATTTTTAATTTAACATATTTTTTAACAACAATTGTTTAAACAAATGCATTTTTAAAAGTGTTCTGGGGCAGTTTTTTCTTTGAAACTTTCGCACAATTATCGTCGAACTATTATTTATAAAGTTGCAAAAAAAAATGTTTGCACTTTTGCCTTGGACAGTCGGAATCGCATTTTTTGTCACGCCGCGCAAGGTTCCCCCATGCAAAACGCTAACAATCAGCACAGGCGTCAGGAAAGACGCCGGCAGCGCAGTCGGCGTCGACGACGGTCAACAACGACGCCTTTGTAGCTTGCTTGCGTTTTACTTGGGGGAACCTTGCGCGGCGTGACAAAAAATGCGATTTCGACTGTCCAAGGCAAAAGTGCAAACATTTTTTTTTGCAACTTTATAAATAATAGTTCGACGATAATTGTGCGAAAGTTTCAAAGAAAAAACTGCCCCAGAACACTTTTAAAAATGCATTTGTTTAAACAATTGTTGTTAAAAATTATGTTAAATTAAAAATTAAATTTTTTAACTATTTTTTTTTTTAAGACAAAATGATTTTCTTACACTCAAAAAAACTTCGTCGATATATGTCAAGCCGTTCAAGAGTTATGCATTTTTCTCCAAAACCTTAAAAACAAATTTTTTGAACTTTGAAGCTCAAAATATCGAAAACGGTGCGGAGTTTCGAAAAACTGTCAAAAGTGTATTAAGGTACTGTCCTAAGCTACACATTTTTATAGTTTTTTTTTCGAATCAAAAAAATTTTTTCAAATTTTAGGTACAGTTGGCGTGGCCTGACCCTAATGTAATTGTATCCATTAAATTCATAAGAACGTAAGTAAGCAAACGAAGATGGTGTTTTCTGAGGGGTAATTCTTGGTTTGAAAAGACTGTTTTAAAATAACCAGATAGAGTTTTTATTTCTTTAAATCAGGGACCGTAATCATTATAAGTGATATAATAAAAATAAATTTTTAATCATTACCTATTTATTGATTTTTATACATTTTACTCAATTTTAATAATTACTCGTTGAGTTTTATTCAAAAAATAATTATTATTATTCTGAGCGAAAAAAATATCGATCAAAAAATGATTATTTTTGAGCGTTATTTTTCTCAAAATATCGCTCAAAGTGCGATATCTTCTTTCTCAGAGGTTTCTTTGGAAAAATTTTTACGCAGCATTATAAAGTGAACTTCGACGAACCCAAAAAAGTTAAAAAAATATTTTTTTATATATATTTAATAATTTATTTTTAATTTATTTTTTCGCTCAAAATATCGCTTATTCAGATATATACTGAGAGGTTTCTTTGAAAAAAATTAATGCTCAACTTTATAAGGAAAGCCTCGACGAACCCAAATAACTAAGTTTAATAAAAACAATAATCATTTAAAAAACAGCTTTTGCAACGAATCTGCAGAAAGATTGCATCTTAAATCAGTTAGAACTAATCTAAGGGTCGTGAACAACTTTTGCCAGCATGAATAAAAGAATACATTAGGAAAGAGGAAGGCACCATGAGGCAAGAACACTGGAGAAATACCCCAGGCCTAAGGCAATCCAAAACTCTAATAGAAAACTACAACAAGAAGAAGTTCGAGGAACTTATTCAACTAGGGAAGAATTCACTTAGGATCGTTACCGGATTACTAACCGGGCACTGCAGACTGAAAAGTCACCTAGGTAAGATAGGAATAACCAGCAGAAAGACTTGCAGATTCTGTGACATGGAGGACGAAACCTCTACACACATCATCGCAGACTGTCCGGCCTTAATAAATATAGGATGCAGAACCTAAGGATCGAGAACTCTATCACATGAGCTTTTAGGAAGCTCATCAAAACTCCTCGACTTTGTTCGAGGAAATGGGTTGATATCTGAGCTGTAGGCTCCGAATGGGGGTACAATGGATCTAAACAGGTCGCAGTACACTAAACACCCCAATAATATAATAATAATCCTAGTAAACGGTATTTACGTTAAAGGACTCTCTATATATGTGAGATTTTTTAATATTACTGGCTAATATTATTATTATTATTATTGGGGTGTTTAGTGTACTGCATTAGGTATAGCAGCCATCAGATGGGGGTTTGGTGCCCCGTGATTTCTGGTGAAGAGAGCGAGCAAGTCTCTCCACCAAGTTCTATCACGGTGACCTCCGCCTCATCACAGCTGACATGGGGACAGATTGACTGTCCTCCCCACTCTGCGACGTGGGTTCGAGGGTATCCTCGACAGCCTCGCAGGTGCCTTCGTTGGACGCCTCTTCCGGAGCTTTCATAGTCTTCTTCAGACCGCTCACGGTGACGTGACCGTACCGGAAGTTGAGTTGGTGGTCACACTCCACTATCTCATCCCTTCCGGTCTGGTCCATCCCTACTACGAGGAGTGCACCAGCTCCGTCGTTTCTTTTGGAGATGACCTTTCGGGCGTCTGTTCCAACGCGGTTTTGGAAACCGATGAAGGCAAGAATCTTCTCATTGGTCCTATCCGCGCTCCTCGGGCAGAACAACGTTACGTTAAAGACTGCCGGGATGTCGGCTCCTGTTCGTGTTGCAAGGGGTACTCCCTTCCACGTCCGCAGCTGAGGTACAGCAAGTTTTAGCCACTCAGCTGTGCCCTCGTCCAGGCAATCGATTATCAGGTGACCCACCCTGAAGTGGATCCCCCTGAAGACGACCGGACCGCTCCACGCTGACGTGAGCATCTCGTCCATGATGGACTCCTGTAGTCCGGACAGCTCCTTATTGGTCAGGCTGACCACCGGGAACCTCTCCGGGAGGATGGCCACCTTTATGAACGATGCCTTCTTGGCAGCCTCCGCGTATGTCGGACGGGGTCCGGTGGGCGGTGGTGCCGGGCCATAGGGTCGTCCTCCGGCGGATGTCGGTTTATGGTCTCGGCGAGGCTGGGTAGGTATCTTCCTGGCGTGCACCTTTACCTTCTCTACCGCTGCTGCTGCTGATGTACAAGGTCCATCATGCCTAGGGGCCCGTGAGGTTGTCTCACTAGCCACCTTGCCATGCCTGGACCTTTTGGGGGTGTCTGCGGGTGGTGTGCGGCTGGTGTTCAGCCGTTTGCCAGCCGTAGCTGCTCCTGATGCCGGTTGCTCCCTCGGCTCATTTGCCTTTTTCAAGGCCTCCTCTGGCGTCAAGCCCTGCAAGAGGTACCTGAGGTACCACTTGACTTTTGACCCTGGCAGGCCACGCCTGTTCGGGTCATCCAGTCCTTCGGGCTGTTCTAGGGCTGGAAGGGCGTCTTGCTTCTTCAGCTGTCTAATAGAGTGTGGCCTATCAGACGCGAGAGGTGGACGTGCTGGCAGGGTAAGTCCTGCTGGCACACCACGCTCTCTGGCTGGGAACACCTGCAGCGCAGGTCTGGCCTGAACTGCTGGTGGGATCCTAGGCTGCCGCCTGGGGACTCTCGCCGTCGAGGGATCTGTCCTCGAAGTGTCTTGCGACACCGGTTGCAGGGATATCCTGCGGGATTTTTAACGTATTCTTGTTGGACTTCATGAGTTCCCACGAGTTGCGGAGAAGTATAGGTCCGCCCGGGACCCTTCCCTTCTTACCATCTCAACAGTTCTTGAGGACCAAGAACGAGCGCACCATAATTGACGTTCAAATTGAAAAATTGCTTGAAGACGGAATAGAGTTAATTGAAATGTTTTAGGATAATCAAGACGAAATACGTAAGACAGCTAAGCAACAGATTCTTGTCATGCAAGACGAGACTAAGCATACTTAAAACCTACGACGCAAACGATATCTTTTTACAACACACTGTATTCGTTGTTTGATGATCTAGTTCCTTACTCCATTCGCAAAATCACAAACTTGGCTCACTTATAAAATATTAAAACCAAACTTTTTAAAAAGTTTGCGAAATCTTGACTGCAATTTGATTCTTCTAAATATGGCGTTGCCAAATCGAAATATTTCCATTTCTCCGAATTTTACAGAATTTACCTTCAACGCTGCAAAAACGAGTTTCACAGCAATCCTAAGCTATTTAACTCCTTTGTAAACTTAAAGCGCAAGTCCAACACGTTTCCGCCATCCCTTCAACTAAATAACATATGTGCGTCAAATGACCAAGGAATCGGTTGTTTGTTTGTGGGCTTTTTCCAGTCTATTTAGTTTATTTTAATTACTCCTTCCAGCTTTCCCATACGGACTCTATATTCAGTCCCTTAATTGATGAAGGTGAAGTTTTACGTAGCTATAAAACTATAATTTCTCGAGGTCCCGATATGGGGGCGCGCTGTGTTCTAAAAAACTGCGGCGGATCACTTGCAGTGATCAAACTGACCAAAGCTCCTTTCCTGCCATTTGGAAGGGGTCCTTTATTATTCCACTTCTTCAGCAATTACTAAAGCATTGACAATCATTTGCGACCAACTGCATCTTCAGTGTCGCTCTATTATATCTCCAAATCAACATGGCTTTATAAAATGTCGTTCAACTACAACTAACCTGCTGGAGTTCACTACCTTCATTAGTCAAGGTGCTGCCGCGGCGCAGTTGACCATTTCCTTAATCTAATTGGTCAATGTAATTTGGCAATAATTGTTGTTGCCAAGTGCACTCTCTGTTGGGTTCAATCACCCGATGTTGAAGCTTTCCCAAAATCGTAAGGTGAGAAGTGCAAGCTCAGCGCACGTGGCTGCCGAACTCTAGTGGGGACACATTGTGAAACGTTCTGGCCAGTAACCTTATGTGTTGGGCAATTGATGCTTATGCCTTTCTCACGCTCGTAATTTTTACTTCGGATTAGTATTTAGCATGTGTTAACTAGTACGAGCGTTCGCTTGTCAAATACACAGTTTTATTAAACAATTGTTTTTGGCAGTATAGAATTATTTGGATTATATTAAATTACTTGCTTGCGGAAAATAGCGAAGTGGACTGCATTGGAATATACATACACATGTGCAAAAAATGTTTAAAAGTATACGTATGTGTGTATGTTATTAAGTGCTGTACTGTTGTATAAGATCGAAAAACTGACTCAATGAACGGCACTTAATACTGGAAAAAGAATTTACGTATCTTGTGCTTTTTAAAATCTAAGATACTGGTTGGAATTATCCGGTTCGAAGGACCAAATATTGGAGTGGTATGGAACGAACGGATCTACGAGACAAGATCACAGAAACCGAAGGATGAAAGAACATATGTGCGGGTAGAAAATCCCACTCGGAAATAATAAAAAATCGAGGATCGATAACTCTGTTGAGGGACTTATGGGTTCACTTTGAAGTTGGTATTGCTTAAGCGGAGCGGAAACTTGGGAAAAGGCGGAAAGAAGGAGGAGCGGAAAAGCCGTTACTTAGAAAGTGCCTACTCGGCGTGAACACCTTACTACATTTGTATGTACAGTCAAGCTTTTTAAATTCAAACCAAAATCTGCTGCTTAAAGTCGTTCGAGTTACAGAATCGATTCTACACGCACATACAATTGCTGTTGCCAATAAAACGGTCCATTGGATTTAAGGACGGGTTTTGGAAAAAAAAAAAAAAAACGGCGGTGCTTCAAAAATTTGTCTAAATTAGTCCAAATTCGGAAAAAAAAGGTTGACTTCCCATTTTGATTCAGCACTTATTGTTTTTTTCCAATAAATTCAAACGAAGTTATACCTACTTTTTGTTGGCACACAATACAAATAATTAAACAGATCACTGTAAATTAAACATGACGAACAAAATAATTCAAAATTTTGAATTAACCGCTAAAAAATACAATACATTCTTTTGCTTTTACAACATGAATGGAGCCATGCAGGCCTCCAATAGAGAAAACATAGCATACCATTTAATAAACATGGGGTATATAGTGCAAAATTTTGTGGCTTTTTTGTACAAAATAATAATAAAAACTTGTGTAAACTAAGTATTTTCAATCAATAAACATTATACGTTCATGAATTTCATGTGTTTAATTGACTTAACCAAACTCGTAAGTGTGCCGATTTTTCCTGTCGCAGTTTTTTGTTAATAACTTTTTCCTTGATTGTTTTTCATTCATAAGGAAATGTCACAGATGTGCTCAAGGGTTCTACCTTAATGACAGCGCAAACCGTTTCCGAAAAACTTTGACCACAATGATTAAAAAAATTCCTAAGTCCCCACTCGGCACACTAGCCCCGGTCTCCCCTACGTTTTCTCAAAAATATTTTCTTCAAGAAAATGCAAAAACAAACTGTCGATTTTTTCGAGGAAAAAAACCTCCACTTTTGTCCCTTTATAGGTGCATGCTACCGTTAACATGCCTGTAGGGAAACTAGATTATACAAATTGGTTTTTGACAACGTCTACTTAGCTACAGGAAAATTAAATAAAAAAAACCTAAATGTACAATATATACACTTACAGATGTCACAAATTGGATTGACGGAGTCTGTGCGGGGCGATACAAAACGCTTCGAGGTTTGGCTTCAAGGCCGTCAGGAAGTTCATACCTTACAAGCACCCACAGTTGAGGTGAAAAAGAAATGGGTAGCGGAGATTAAGCGAGTCTTAGTTAACCAGCTCGAGGAGCTAAAAGGCGAAAAGATAAAGCAATACAGTTTGAATCAACAAGGCCTTAGGCAAACAACCTCTTGGGACACCCCTAACTTTATTCTTGGAGCTTCAAGCCGCACGTTAAGTTTTGAAGCCTCTTTTGAGGCTTCCAACCGGAACTCCGTTTGCAGCAGCGATAGTATTGGACGCTTCACATCCAGTAATGCCGTTAATGGACCTGCGGACAAGGATCAACAAGAAAACTGCAGTTGTAGTTCAGACTGCTCAAACAGTGAAGATGAATTGTCTCTTATTGAAGAAAATAGTACACCGGTGAGTAGAACAAACAAAACCGTCGATATATTGATTACAGTGTATCGAAAATTAACCTTTTTTGATTTTCAATGACGCTGGGTGCGGAAAAGTTGTGAAACCATGTCAAATGGAAGCACAACAAATTTCAGCCCGAAAGGATAATGTTTACTATTGGCACGTCGTCCTTGAAATTTTCATGGAAACTCGATTTTTTTTTTTTTTTTCGATGACGCTGCACAGTGGTCCGGCTGTATGGAAAAAGTGGTCATAAATCAGAAACTCAACGGGGAAGAGGTTTTGGGGGGGGGGGGGGGGGCGGGGTTTTTGAAATTAAAGTTGAAATTTCAAAATTCAAAATGGCGGCTCTAATACGGCTAGTTGTGACTTCCGTAATTAGCTGGTGAATATATTACCTCATTTTTCACGACCCAGGGGGTTTTGGGAGGTCCCAGGCACATTTAGACTCTTTTTAGTTTTTTTTAATTAAAAAAAATTTTTTTAATTTTTTTTTTTTAAATTAAAAAAAAAAAATATTTTTTTAATTTTTTTTTGAATTTTATTTTTATAATTTTTTTTTTTAGATTTTTGTTTTTTAAGAATTTTTTTTAACCAAAGAAATGTTAAAGGAAAATTTAACTGAAACAATTTGTAAACGTATCGGCTTACTAAGAATCACTATCTGATTCTGAGGAGACGTTCTGATTTAATGGCAGCCTCAAAAGTCCCATAACCTCTTTTGCTAGAGGCTTTGTGTACTTTTGAAAGCATTTTGATTTTAATAGTATTGCTTTCGGCAACAGGTGGATTTAGCAAAAAAAAATCTATAGTGTTGTGGAAAAAATGTTCGCACTTGCGTTTCCGCATTTTTCCGCAAAAGCTTTATATTGGGTATTGTAGTACAGATGTGTACTAATATTACCTATATGGTCACTCGTTGGCAGTGTATGGCAGGCTCAAAATATTCGATTCGAAAAAATATTTTCAAAAAAAAAATATTTTTGCTAATTAAATTATAATTTCATCAATACAACAATACATATTGATAAAAATTTGTGTTCATGGTATAGTTTACAGTTCTATTGAACTGTTACAATAAAAATTTTATCGGGAAAATGATCGTAAATATTAAAAAATTACATTATATTTTTATAGGATTTTCGCCACTTGTCGCCTTTAAGGTTAAAAATTTGTATGTAAACGGAATTGAAACTAGCTAATACTTTGGGGAATTATAGTTCAAATATTCAAGAATCGAGGGGCATTCGAAATTTTGAAATCCGGGACTTTTGAAAAATTGGATTTATGGCAGCCGCCGGACCACTGTGCGCTGGTTGAGTTTCGATACACTCTAATATTGATGGTATATTAAGTTAAATTTTGATTTTCTTATAATGTGAATTTTAAGTGTTTTAACACAGAAAAAAGTAATGGTAAATTCGACCAATTCTACATTTAAAATCCATTTGTCCGTTAAAATAACTTTAATTTTAAACGTTAAGCTTACAAATCTAAAGTAAATTCAATCAATAACACAGGCCGACAAAAATTTGTTGACTAAATGATGGTAGCCGATTCTTATAGGATTTTCGCCGTAGAATCCGATTCTGACCTTGAAAATGTCCGATTGGTTCTAGTTTTCGAGCAAAATTAGGTTAAAGGTGCCAAAAACTGCTTTTTTTACACTTTTTGAACAGCTATAAATGGAAAAAGCGATGAAAGAAAATGGCCTATATAGGATTAAAAGAAAGCTTAGACATTACTCTTTAATATCCAATATCAAAAAAGTGGATACATGATAATTTACGCATCTGGGATCAGTTTATGTGTAGGGGAGATTGGGGTTATGTGTTACAATTATTTTGCGTTAAAACTAAAGAAACTTTAAAATAAAAAAATTGTACTAATTTGTCTTTGGATGGACCATATTTTCAGAAAAAAACGCATTTAAAAAAATCATTTTATTGGTAAAAAAAAAAATATATTGAAAAAAATAGCTCTCAAAGATTTTTGATTGCTGTAACAATCAATATTTCTTTGAATTGAACATCAAAACTAATTATTTAATTAATTGCGTGGTATAGCTTTTGAAAATACCTTTGAATATTACATATTATTTAGTGCATACTACCGAATAAATATGAGTTCGAGGCAAAAAAAACTGTCGTTATCATCCAGATGTGTTTTGCTATATTTGTGGTGAATATACCGTTTCAAATCAAAGGCAAAATATTTCCGAATTTGTTAAAAAAGTATATCTTGAATACTTCGGCTTCGCGATAGACAAACAAGATAAATCTTGGGCACCTCATAAGGTTTGTCGAACATGTGTCGAATCTTTGCGACATTGGGATAAAGGAGCCAGAAGAGGCTTAAAATTTGGTGTGTCAATGGTTTGGATGGAACCACAAAATCACTTCAACGATTGCTATTTTTGCTCTGTAAATATTCAAGGAATCAATAGTTACAAAAGAAAATCATGGGATTACCCTAACTTGAACTCGGCAAAACGACCTTTACCACATAACCAAGACATTCCGATACCCTTTTGTAAAAAACTTCAAGAGGATTCAAATATTAACGACCAAATACCTATGAACATTGAGTATATTCAACACTCTAGTAGTGAAAATGAAGAAGAGGGAAAGGATATATACTCAACAATTTTCTCAAGCTGAGTTTAATGATTTAGTGCGAGATCTTTATCTGTCAAAAGAATCAGCTGAACTTTTGACGTCTCGATTAAAAGAAAAACATTGTCTTATGCCAGAAGTAAGAATAGCAACACTTAGGAAAGAGAGCACGATATTCTTCCGTATTTCAGCAAAAGTGAAAACCTTGTTTATTGCAATGATGTCCCTGGACTTCTATTAAAAATGGGTTTAAAAAAGTATATAAAACTGACTCTTTTCGACTTTTCATTGACAGTTGTAAAAGAAGCTTTAAATGTGTTGTTACACAATGGAAATTCCTATGCGCCAATCCCAATTGCTCACTCAACAAAACTTAAGGAAGAGTACGAAAACGTTAGGATGGTTTTAGAGAAAATTCGTTACAAAGAACACCAGTGGCAAATTTGCGTCGACTTGAAAATGGTTAATTTCTTGCTTGGTCAGCAGAGTGGGTACACTAAGTATCCTTGCTTTATTTGTATGTGGGATAGTAGAGCAAAACATCAGCATTGGACAAAAAAGACATGGCCATTGCGAGAAAACCTAACTACCGGTAAAGCAAATATCATAAATGAACCTTTGGTCAACCGGGATAAAATCATTCCTCCTCCGCTGCATTGTAAATTGGGTTACATGAAACAATATGTCAAGGCCTTGGATAAAAAAGGCAAATGCTTCGAATACATTTGTAAATCGTTTCCTCAAATTACTATGGAGAAATTAAAAGCGGGCATTTTGATGGCCCTCAGATTCGACAGCTGGTTAAGGATCCAAATTTCACCGGTAGCATGAACGACATTGAAGAAACTGCTTGGTTAAGCTTTGTTGCAGTCATGCAGGGTTTTTTAGGAAACTTCAAAGCAGAGAACTATAAAGAACTTGTTGAAAACATGTTAGAAAATTTTCAAAAGCTTGGTGCGAATATGAGTATTAAAGTCAACTATCTGCACTCTCACTTGGAAAAATTTCCGGAAAACCTAGGTGACTTCAGCGAGGAGCAAGGGGAACGATTTCACCAGGATTTAAAAACCATGGAGCAGCGATATCAAGGAAGGTGGGACAGACATATGATGGCCGACTACTGCTGGAATTTGATTCGTGATTGCCCCAAAGAACATAAAAAAAAGTCATTAAGTCGACAGTTTGTGCCAAGTTAATCGTCAATCTCCCTACACATAAACTGATCCCAGATGCCGTCGTCAAGCGAAACCGAAAAGGATATCCGGTTGCCCAGTTGGCAACTGACTACCAAAACTACTGAAACCGACTACAACTAATTACTGATTACTGAGCGAGCCAAATGTAAATAAATTTCGATACGCATTAAAATCGAATCAATCATTCGGTGATCTTGTGGAGACGTGGCAGTGCCAACGCTACTGCATCCTGGACATCCTTCCTCCTTCAGGACATAGTTGCAGGCTGGGCAAGTCATAACGGCCGAAATGGCAAATCCAAGTGGTTTCCGTTTCACCTGCCCTCTTGGCCATAAAATCGAGGCATAAACCGAAACTGAAATGGCCCAAAGGAGCAGCTGCAGCAGCAATAAAATCAAAAAATTCTTTGAGAGCTATTTTTTTTCAATAAATTTTTTTTTACCAATAAAATGATTTTTTTAAAATGCGTTTTTTTTTCTGAAAATATGGTCCATCCAAAGACAAATTAGTACAATTTTTTTTTATTTTAAAGTTTCTTTAGTTTTATTGCAAAATAATTGTAACACATAACCCCAATCTCCCTACACATAAACTGATCCCAGATGCGTAAATTATCATGTATCCACTTTTTTTGATATTGGATATTAAAGAGTAATGTCTAAGCTTTCTTTTAATCCTATATAGGCCATTTTCTTTCATCGCTTTTTCCATTTATAGCTGTTCAAAAAGTGTAAAAAAATCAGTTTTTGGCACCTTTAACCTCATTTTGCTCGAAAACTAGAGCCAATCGGACATTTTCAAGGTCAGAATCGGATTCTACGACGAAAATCCTATAAGAATCGGCTACCATCATTTAGTCAACATGAAGTTGTCGAAATTTTGTCGGCCTGTGTAATCAACAGTTAAAAGGCTTGTTTTTATTTTTTAAGTGTATTTTTTTATTCATTTTACAACCTGAGATGTAAGTTTACCAGTTGCAATAGTAAATTCAGCAGAAACACTTTCAGGTTGTGTAAAAGAATAAAAGGACTGACTACCAAAAATATTCCTTAAGTCTTAAATCTTAACTTTTTGTGGTCCGGCCTCTGGGCCTTTGTTCGTGCCGAGCTAGATCAAGTTGGGAATTTTAAATTCACAAGTGATTCGCTCTGTACTTTCAAAGTGAACGGCCGTGTTTTTTTCTGCGCTCCGATTTTTATTTGCTTGTCGTGTAAACCCAACGGTGGGAATATAGAAAAACATATAAATCGCCTTATTAATTTATAAACTTTTATAATCCGTTCGCTTCGCGAGTGAATCTATTCTATTCTGTGCATAACAATAAATTAATCAACTTAAACTTTTAGTTTCGCTTGTGTTTTTGTTGTTGCGTTCTTTTTTGTCTTTCTTTTGTGCTTTATCCGTCCCACGCAGAGCCAATCGTTGTTGTTGTTTTGCATGCACATCAACTGCGTTGACTGCGCTCTCTCGCTCTTTATCTCGCTCTCTATATCGAAACTTCTAATCGTGTAGTTATCTGCGCTCTTGCGGTAGTTTTAGCGGCTCGCTCAAAAGTTTTGATTTTGTTTTCATTTCGTACAGTGGTCCGATTAGTCAAAATTATGGACATATTTTTTGTCTGTGTTGATAAAAAATGCCTGAAGGCAATCAAGGCTGACCAGCCTAAAATGACTTGTTGGCTATGTGAAAAAATGGTGCACACCAAGTGCGCTGGTTTTACTGGCCGAACAAGTGATGACCTAAGTAAGGGTAAAAATTTGCAGTTCTGTTGTGACGCCTGTCTCGAGGTTGCGAACGAGATGAAATTGTTCATGCGCCAAACTAAAGGCGGCTTGAAGGGGCTGATCACCTGTTTTGCCGGAGCTAGAGATAGTTTTCGCAAGGCAGATGATCTGCTCCAAGCTCTGGACACTCAATTTAATAGCATAGCTATTAGAGGAGTCTCCAAAGAGCAAAAAAGCCGCTGGTGGTAGGCCAAAGGGGAACACCCCGCAGCCACCGTCAGGTGACCAGCAGAGCACTTCCGTGGATCAGCAACCGAACTCAGCAACCGCTCAAATGTTGCTAAGATCGGCAGCTAAAAAAGATTCGGAACCCGATCAATCCACAGCGGAGTGTATGCAAATAGGCGTTCCTGAAAATTCCGATTTGTCCGTAGTGGTTTCACAGTTGGTGAATCCACCTAACTTAGTTAACATACCGCCACAAGGGAATATTGAGACCGGACTACCGGGCATAGGTGGTTCTGCAGACGCACAATCTGCATCACCTAAAGCTCTTTCAGTGGTTCCACCAAAGAAACAAATATTTGTTTCTCGGCTTTCCCCTGATCAAACATCTTCTGATGTACTGTCTCATATACAAGACAAAATAAAAGCCGCAAACGTTAGGGTGGAAAAATTTAAGTTCTCTTATGCTAGGGATATTTCATCTTTCAAGATCACTGTCCCAATCGAGCACTTTGCTACCATAAGTGCTGCCGAATTCTGGCCGGACAACTTGGTGGTAAAGGAGTTCGAAGCTAAGAAAAAAAAGAAAGGGCCCACGGGAATAAGACTTCCCAGTCGTGGCCAGACCATTGTGCCATCTTCCTCTTCTTCTTCTTCAAAAAACTAACCAAAAACCTCCTTCTTTCCTATCAAAATGCAAGAGGCTTGCGTAGCAAGCTAACTAAATTGTATTCTGATAGCTTTTCATTTGCATCCCATGTTATTGTGTTTACAGAAACCTGGTTAAAGCCGGAGATTCTTAGCTCCGAAGTTTTTCCCGGTAAGTACACAATATATAGGCTTGACCGTCCTTCCAAACGGGGAGGTGGAATCCTAATTGCCGTGGACTCCAACCTCACGTCGGAAGAGGTATGTGTTGAGGAATCTTATAATATTGAATTTATTTGTATAAAGCTGACCTTTCCGGGAAAGTTTATATATATCACTTGCTCTTATGTTCCGCCGTCTTCTGAACTCCAAGAATACTTAAATCATCTTTCTGTGATACAGTCCGTTTCAAATAGGCTGTCCGATAGGGATCAGTTATTAGTTCTAGGTGATTTCAACATACCTGGAACTACGTGGTCCACAGATGAAAAATCAAATGTCTTACTTCCTATTGCACAACATGACTTTATTGACGGCTTGCTTGACATATCTTTGAGCCAAGTAAACCATGTTCGAAACTCACTAGGCCGCTTACTGGACTTGTGCTTTGTCTCGAATCCTGAAGCCGTGTTTCTATCCAGGGTACCACCACTTACGCAACCTGAAGATCCATATCATCCTACTTTTGATGTGACAGTCGACACGGGTATCGTGATAGAAGAAAAATCAGAAAAGTCAACTAAACGAATACATTGTTTTCGTAAGGCAGACTTTTCTAGGCTTAATTACTTTATATCTGGCTTCAATTGGTCCGATCTCTACTCATGCAATAACATGGCTGATGCCATAAATATTTTTTATACTGCAATTAAATCATTTTTTAATTTTTGTGTTCCGATGTACTATCCGTCAATCTCCAGTAAACCACCTTGGTTTAGTAAAGAGTTGTCACACCTAAGAAATGTTAAGTCCAGACTTTATAGGAAATATAAAGACTCCGGTTCTCAATCTGTTTTTTCAAAATATCTAAGTGCTCGGTCAAAATTTACCGTGCTTAACGCGCAGTGCTATAAAAATTATTTAAATCGTTGTAAGGTCCAGTTCTCACAGGACCCGAAACAGTTTTATAACTTTGTTAACACCAAGCGTAAGTCTACTTCTTATCCTTCCTCGCTATATTTTGAAAACATGACGGCAACCACAGATCAGGCAATAGCCGATCTTTATGCCCAATTTTTTCAAACAACTTATACTACTTCCGCACATCCAATAGAGCCTTGTTCTTACACCATGTCCACGTCGAACCTTATATTCAGTCCTACTATAAACGAAAGCTCTTTATTTTTGGATCTTCAACGTGTTAAGCCTGTTTACTCTCCAGGTCCCGACGGAATTCCTGGCTGCGTGCTTAGGAATTGCGCGGAAGCCCTGTGCAAACCCCTTCTCAAATTGTTCACCTTATCTTTAGAAACCTCCCAATTTCCCCTTATTTGAAAGGAGTCATTTGTTATTCCTCTCCACAAAAAAGGTAACAAATTGGATGCCAGCAATTATAGAGGTATCTCTAAGTTGTCGGCTATCCCCAAACTTTTCGAAAATGTCATTACTCCTCATTTGCAGCACCTTTGTAGGTCAGTAATATCTCCGTGTCAACACGGATTTATGAAAAGAAGATCAACAACTACTAACCTTTTGGAGCTCACCTCATTCGTGATAAAGGGCTTTAAAAGTAGCTTTCAAACAGATGTCATTTACACTGACTTTAGTAAAGCATTTGACTCTGTTAATCACTCACTTTTAGTTCGGAAACTTGACTTGTTAGGGTTTCCAGTTGATCTTCTTAGATGAATTTTAAGTTATCTGAATGGCATGACACAAAGAGTCCTTTTTAAAAATTCTCTTTCTGGTCTTCTCCGAGTTACTTCCGGCGTCCCACAAGGAAGTCATCTTGATCCGCTTCTTTTTACTTTATTTATTAACGACCTTCAATTAATTATAAATCATTCTCGCGTACTTATGTACGCAGATGATGTTAAGTTATGCCTGCAGTGTAAGGATATTTCCAGCCATTCTGACTTACAATCCGATCTAAATAATTTTCAAAACTGGTGCCGTGATAATTTACTAAATTTAAACGGGTCTAAGTGCAAGCTGATGACTTTTTCCCGAGTCAATCCAAAACTTGCAACTTACTCACTATGTGGGAAATCTTTGGATAGAATAACTATGGTTGACGATCTGGGCGTCCTTTTGAACCCAGAACTTAAGTTTACTGATCACATTTCGTCCATGGTTAATAAAGCCAGGGGAGTGCTTGGTTTCGTTAAAAGATGGTCGAAGGAATTTGACGATCCCTACGTCACTAAGACCTTATTTACTTCGCTAGTCCGTCCGATTCTAGAGTATGGGTCTCCCGTCTGGAGTCCCCAATACGGAGTACATATAGATCGCATTGAATCTGTACAGAAAAACTTTTTAATTTTTGCTTTACGGCGCCTCAACTGGGAAGCAAACCTTACTTTACCTTCTTATTCTAGCAGATTACTTTTAATTAATTTACCCTCCCTAGCTAACCGTAGAACGATGCTTGGTACTATTTTTATTTATAATCTTATTCGTGGTGATATTGACAGCGCCGACTTGGTAGGTCGGCTTAGCTTTTCTGTGCCAAGTAGATTAACTAGAAATTATATACCCTTAATATTAAACCATTGTAGATCTAACTATGACTTGCATGAGCCTTTCAGAGTATTATGTTCTGACTTTAATAGACTTTATCCTATAATCTCAAATTCTGACTCTCTGCCGCTCTTAAAACGACTTATACTAATATCATTAGCACAAAATTAGATCCTACTTTTTCCTCGGACTTTTGCCTATATTTTCATAGCTCGCGTCTATCTTCTCGCGATTCGTGCCGCGCGATACACGGCTGCGCCCCCCGGTCGGTTGGGCGGGTAAGTGGGCCGTGGAACTACGCGCGAAAAAAAAAAAAAAAAAAAAAAAGAGACAACTGAAACTCTTTCTACAGCAGAGTTATGCCTCTGAGCATTATCATAACTTTTTAATTATCATTAAAAATTTAAATCAATTTTCATTATCATTAGAAGAAGTAATGATCTAATGTTAATGAAAAAACAATTCGTTTGTTTCGACAAATCTAATTCTAAACCATGAAGCATACAACTAAAAAGTGCTATTTCGTAATGCAATGCCAAGTGCATTATTTTTTTCCAATGGAAAAGATTGGTCAAAATGGAAACATTTTTGGGTTACATCACCTTTGTGGTGTACCCTTTACTGTACACCTCTGCGGATTAGGGGTTGTCTTCTTCCATAGTGGCCTGAAGATTTCGCGGATTGACTTCGATCATTTCTTTTGGCATTAGTTACGAGTTCATACTTTACATACAAAACTTCTTGGTGGTAGTTCTTCAGAAGTCGCGGCCCATGGAGGAAATATATTTTTTAATGTTTTTTGGGGGGTAGTGACCGCTGTACGATTGGGGTTGTCTTGAACCATTGTGAGCTGAAGATTTCGTGGAATGGTTTCAATAATTTTTGGGCATTAGTGACGAGTTCATGCTTAACATACAAAACTTCTTGGTGGTGGTTCTGAGAAAGTCG
This sequence comes from Drosophila oshimai, assembly GCA_018150695.1. Classification (NCBI taxonomy): domain Eukaryota; kingdom Metazoa; phylum Arthropoda; class Insecta; order Diptera; family Drosophilidae; genus Drosophila; species Drosophila oshimai. The sequence goes on along the minus strand of JAECWM010000256.1, from coordinate 47,173 downwards.
CGGTCCATGGAGGAAAATTAGTTATGGTTCCCGAGATCTCGACGTTCGAACGGAGGGATGGACGGACATTCCTTTTGACAAAGTAATGAAAAACTTTTCAGTAGCATTACATTTTTCAAAAGCAGTGAATTATTTGTTCATCACCATTAGATTTGTCAAAAGTAATGCATTAAAAGCATTACTTTTTCTAATGATAATGAAAACTGATTTCACTGGCATAACTTTGATTTAATGCTAATTTTATTTTATTTTTAAAGTTGCAAGTTCATTACAAATGTAGTGCATTAGTCACAACTCTGATCTACAGTTATTAGTCACAACTCTGATCTACAGTTATTTTACCGTCACTACAGTTAGAAAGCAACCGCAAAGTACACGTATAAATGTGTTCAATATTTGTAGAAAATACTGTCAGCGAAAACCAAAAAATACAATTTAACTATTTAACGTTAACTGACCAATTTATTTGGAAAGTTTAACCGCTAATATATACAGGTAAAAATATAAAAAATAATTTTATAGCAAATTATTTATCTGAAAAACTTGCGGTCCATGGAGGAAAATTATTTTTTAACGTTTTTTTGGGGTACTGACCGCTGTACCATCCGCGAAATCTTCGGCCCACATTGGTTTAAACATTTATTTTCCTCCATGGACCGCGACTTCTTCAGAACTACCACCATGAAGTTTTGTATGTTAAGTATGAACGTGTAACTAATGCCATTAGGCATCCATTATGGATGAAGATAACCCCTAATCCGCAGAGGTTTACAGTAAAGGGTACACCACGAAGGTGACAATTTCAGTAATTAAAAACAGTTTTCCATTTTCACCAACCCTTTCCACTGCACAGTGTGCCAGAAAGTTCATACTATGGCCAAAAATCTGGCATTTCTTCCACTGCGTAGCTAGGAAGCTGAAATTTGGCCATTATGTTCTTAAAAGATTAAACTTCTAAAAAAAACTAAATTTAAATTTTGTACTATTTTTTTAAGATTTAGATAATCTAAGCCAAAGTTGAAAAATATTTCATATTTTTTAGTTTTTTATTTATAAAAAAAACTACTGCAGGGATTCAACCCAATTTAACACAAACTCAACAACAAAAGATTCCAACTAAAAAAAAATTTCTTAAAAAAATATTAAGTGCTAACTGAAAAATCGTTATTGTCTATTCTTTTACAACCCCAAAAATTAAAAAATTTTTATTAAATTTTTTAACTTTCTGCTATTTTAACACATGGATGTACAAGTATGCAACAAAATGTCGATGTTTTGTGTATGGACACTTTGGTCGTTTTGCAAAGAACATTTAGAGTGAAGCATACTTTTAGGCCTTTAAGTCACCTTCACTAAAATGTTCGACTTCCAATTGGGTCTCAACTTTAAAATCATAAAAAAATTAAGGGGCGCACAAAACCCCCCCCCCCCGGCCGACTTGACAACTGATTAAATTATTTAGTCACAAGTTGTACTCAAACGCGACTTCTTTTTCAGAGCTTAAACCAAAAAAGTTTTGTATAAAAAAAACAGCTAAACTAATAGATTTTTCAATTTTAAAATATTTGTTTGGAATAATTTCAATATTATATTTTTATTTTTGTTATGCGTGAAACTTTTAATAGATAACACTAAGTTTCAATCCGGGACTGTAATCATTAAAATTTTTTTTATAAAACTCCCAAAATAATCATTATTCGCAATGGTTTTTTTACACAGTAACGATTATTTCTGATTTTATTTTTTCTAACACGAAAAACGTTTTTTTTTTTTTTTTTAAAAAAAAAAAATTTTCATCCATGGACTGCGAATTTTGATTTTAGAAGACTAAAAAAAAATGCACTTGGTATTGCAATATGATCTTATAACGAAGTCCTTGTAATAGTCAATAAAAAGTGTCAATTTAGTAGAGAGTAATGAATCAAACAATTATGCTTTTCATGGATATGAGCAAGGCCTTGCTCAGAGCAAATTGTTTCCATGTCCTCAAAAATGAATCATTTCTACAAGACCTATGAAATCCTATTGCAAAACAGTGCGGTCTATTTTCTTCTTCAAATTTACACTAAATTTTTTTTTTACGTTTGTGTTATGGACCCTCTGATACCATTGCGACCTGAAGTTTTCGCTGATAAATGATTTATTAATCTTATGCTATAATTTCGTGCTTAACATACAAAACTTTTGGTGGTAGCTCTACGAGTCGTTTCCGATGAAACCGTTTTACATTTTTGGAGGTGTTGACCGGTGTACTATTTCGTTGCCGAAAAGTTCCATTAATGTTAAAATTAATAGCAATAAAAATTATTCCTGAGTTTTACTTTAATTTTAAAACTCACACAATAACGATTATTGCCTGAGTTTTAAAAATAAAAATCAGAAAATAATCATTATCGTTTGAGTTGTTGACACAATAAAAATTAAAATAAAAATCATGCCCTGAAATTTGCATTTTTAGTTTAAGCGAATGTAATTCCAATGGTGTGATTGGGTTTTTTGTACGACTCTTCTTACTTAGTGATTTTTTTGATCAAGGAAATCAGAATTAATCATTATTTTCGGTGGGTACAATAGATCTAAACAGGTCGCGGTACACTAACACCCCAATAATATTATTTTCGGTCCCTGGTTTCAATAAGAGCCAAAAAATTGTGTATTATACGTTATTTTGTATGATTTAAGAGCAGTTTTATGATAGGAAAATTAAATGTCCGATTATGCGTTGGGTCACTGTATGTACGAACACTGTACATAGGTAAAAACCTTAAACAACGTTATGCAGTGGCCGAATAATTTTATTTTATTTATTTATTGTTATTTTACCTCGTTAAGAGATATTATTGTCAATTTTTTATTTTCTCTTATCACCGCACTATACTTACTTGGCAAAGAAAAGCACAAAAAGTTTGTTTAAAACAGGGATGCCCAAACGCTGCTTATGACAGAGCAACTCACCAATACGCACAAATAAATACATACAGGCCTGTTCCAGTTTTCACTTCCGAAAGATTCACACGGATTCGAATTTCCCATACCTGTTCTAATATTCACTTCCGAAAAATCCTCACGGAAATGAATTTCTTTGCGATAAGTTAACGTGCAAATGATATTTTTCCCTATTCTTTGATGCTTTAAGAACAATATTGCATATTTAAATTTGTTGATAACAACATATTTGACCTTTTAAAAATTATTTTGCGGCTGCACCTCAAAATAGGTTCGATTCTAACCTTCAGCATTTTGACAAATCCGCCGCCCTTGTTCCAGTTTCCGAACGAATTTGGAGAGAAAATGCAAGGGTTGTCATGGTACGAAAAAAAAAAAGTATTTTTTTGGGATTTATTTTAAGCAAGCCCTTTTGTGCTCGTGTTACTATGGTTAGAAAGGTATTTTATCTAAGTTAAATTTAAAAGAGTTTTTGTGCTTATTACCGCTTAATTTAATGAAATAATTGTGTAAAGGGTAGGACCTTTTTATCGGCTTCGGCAACTCTGGTTTCACAACACTGTTACCAGAAGAGCTGATCGAATAAACAAATATTTAAAAATTTGTATTTGTGGCCGCCAATGCTTGTTTCTTCTATTTTATGCGTTAAATTAGTAAACCATTTATGCCCATGGCTGATGAACACCAGCAAGCCAAAATTTAATCATCCCCAAGGCAGCAAACTCAAACAAATCAAACGCTCTTGTCATTGGTGGCCAGTTGCCAGTCAGCTGATTTTGTTTGGGAACAAAAGGTGTTAAAGCTGAAATGTGAGCCGATACCAAATAGAAGTAAGAACGCCGAATTTACGTGCACACACGACAAACGTATTTTATTGAGAGAGACATATAGAGAATCAGAAAGCAAGAGGAACAAGGAGGAGAGAGAAACAGAAAATACTATCGCTTAGAGATGTGCAAGTGGAACGATATAACTTGTAAACTTCAACACTTCTTCTCAAGTTAGATTGTTCCTTACAATTTTTCATTTAAACCAAGCGACTTTACAAAATTATTATGCTTTTCTTTCTGTAAGTTTTTTGGTAAATATGTCTGCTACATTTTCGTTGGTGGGAACATATTTTATCCAAACTTCTCCTCTAGCAATAACCTCGCGAACATGATGGTACTTGATGTCAACATGCTTGGTCCTTTTGTGATGCACAGGATTCAATGCAATCTGCTGTGCGCTTAAGTTGTCGCCGTTTATCTCGATGGGCTCTGCATTCGGATGAAATGCTATTTCTTCTAGTAGACGACGTAGATAGATTGCTTCTCTGGATGCAGTGGACAAAGCAATATATTCAGCCTCTGTGCTGCTGAGCGCGACTAATCCTTGCTTTTTGGATTCCCAAGAGAAAGCTGATCCACCCAGGTAAAAACAGTACCCAGAGTACGATTTTCTGTCCAGACTATCGTTTGCCCAGTCTGCATCGACAAACGCATGCAATCGTTGACCAGTCTTGCGATAGTGTAGCTTTAAGTCGATCGTCTTCGACAGATATCGCAAAATGTGTTTTGCGCCAGACTCATGCTCGACATGTGGGTTAGAGTTTCGCTGAGCTAACTTGCTTATAGAGTGCATGATGTCAGGACGCGTTGAAATGGCCAAGTACATTATAGATCCGATCAGTGACTGATATTCAGTTGTGTCCACCTCTGCACAGCTGTCACTATCGCAGCGAATTTGAAATCCAGGGTTCAACGGCGTTGAAACAGGTCGGCACTGATTCATGTTATACTTCTCAAGTAGACATTTAATGTACTGCTTCTGACACACAGAAATTGCACCACGCTCACCCCTGTCGCTGTATTTCCATTCCAAGAAAGTGATGCAATGGACCATTGTCATGGATATCGAAACTTTCGTGCAGCTTCCTTTTGATGTTATCCAAATCACTCTTTTTCGAACAAGCTATTATAATATCATCGACGTATATGGCTATCAAATTGTACGAATTCTGACTTATTTTCTTGTACAGACACGGCTCGCTTTTAGTAGCCTCAAAACCCAATCCTTTCAATGTATCATCCAATGTGCTATTCCAGGCCCTGCCAGACTGTTTGAGGCCATATATAGCTTTGTTAAGCTTTAACACGCGGTTTGGATGTTGATCACTGACGAAATTCTCTGGCTGCCTCATATATACCACTTCCTGCAATTTACTGTTCAAATATGCATTTGAGACATCCATTTGATGAAGGTACAGCTCCTTTTCTGCTGCTACTGCCAATAAAAGCCTTATATTCTCATATCGAATGACTGGTGAAAAGGTTTCGTAGTAATTTACTCCATATTGCTGGCTGCACCCCTTGGCTACAAGTCTGCTCTTAAACCTTATGATCTTTCCTTCAACATCTCGCTTAACTCGGAACACCCACATGGATCCTATAGCTTTTGCACCTGAAGGAAGGTCTACCAATGACCAAGTCTTGTTTTCAATAAGAGCGTCATATTCACGTTCCATAGAACTTTGCCAATTAGACGAATGCTTGCCCGTTAGTGCCTGTTTTACTGTGCCGGGCGTCTCGATGTCATGATAGCTTACGATATTGTGTACCATATTGTACTCTTTTCTTGGCCTACCTCGCTGGCCAGTACGTATAATCTTGGGCCTACCTGGACCACGGTGAACACGATCACCATCAACGGGACTGCTGGGCGGACTGACATTATCTTCTTCAAAACTCTCGAACTCGTCGTCATCAGAATTTTGCTCATCTGGGTCTGGATGCACGCCCTCTGGAACTGAGTTCTCCGCGTTGACTTCTTCTGGAGCTACCTGTGCAGTTTCGCCCTCTGCTGCACCGCCTTCTTCTGAAGCTGCTTCTTCTCCAACTTCGCCCTCTGCTGCACCGACTTCTTCTGAATCGGCTGCGGCTTGATAGCTTCCTGCGCTAACCCGATCTGCTTTTTGTGGAAACTCTAAGATAAACGAAGTAAAATCATTAATTCTTGCCTGATGATTAACCGATACTTCTTCGCCTTCCACAAATTTGACGTCACGCTTTTCCACGACTTGTCGAGCCTCTTTGTCGAATAGTCGATATGCCTTGGCGGTAAGCGAGTAGCCGACGAACGTGTACTCCTTGCCCTTAGCACGAAACTTGTGGTGATGCATCTTATCCAGAGCATATACGGATGAACCAAAAATCCGTAGATGCGCGACCGAAGGCTTCTTGCCGCTCCACATTTCCATTGGAGTGATCCCCTCGAGCGCCTGCGATGGAGATCTATTTCGTAAGTAGCTTGCAGTTGCAACAGCTTCTGCCCACAATGGCTCCTCAATGTTTTTGTGCAGCATCATACTTCTCGCCATTTCAACAAGCGTTCTATTCGCTCTTTCAGCCACACCGTTTTGTTGCGGAGTGTATGGCACGGTTAATTGTCTTTTAATTCCACACTCACGCAAATATTCGTCGAACTTGTGATTTATATACTCTCTGCCATTGTCACTGCGAATCGCTTTAATTCGTTTTTGCGTTTGATTTTCGACTAACTGTTTGAACATTTTGAACTTTTCAAGTGCCTGATCTTTGGTTTGCATAAAGTAAACAAACACTCGCTTTGAAAAATCATCGATAAAGGTTATAAAGTACTTTGCGCCACTTATCGATTGCACATTTATCGGTCCGCACACGTCCGTATGAACTAGTTCCAAAATGTTCTTTGCCCGCGCACTGCTCTTTTTAGGAAATGGCAAAACACAAATCTTGGATTTGTTGCAGGTGTTACAATTTATTTCAACCGGAATATTGTTCACGTCAATGCCTTTCACACGTTGATTCACTATCAGTTCCTTTAGGCTTCGAAAATTCAGGTGACCATAGCGATTATGCCACACCACTGCCTTTTCTTGCATTGAGAATAATCGGTTTACATTTAAGTCACTAAACAAAATAAATTGTTCTGCATTTGCGCCCTTAACATGACAACTCCATCTTTTGCCGTTACTGTCGCGCGATTGTCTTTGAAATACACGGAATGCCCATACTGCATTGCTTTGCTAACGGAAAAGAAATTCATTTGTAACTCTGGCACATACAACACGTTTTGCAAAGTTATTTCACAATCGCTGGATTTTATTTTCACGTTTCCTTTGCCAGGCGATTCAATTATTTTGTCTGCAGCTAACATAACTTTGTCTTTTTCTTCGACAAACGAAACAAACGCACTTTTCTCACAACACATATGAGAAGTTGCCCCACTGTCCAGGCACCAAGTTTGTTTTGTTATGTTCTCTTGATTCACAGCAGCAAAAACCGAAAACGACAATTTTTCATTGCTTCTCTCTTCGCTTTGAACTTTGCCTTTACCGTTTCTTCCTTTTTCTCTACACTGCGTTGCTTTGTGGCCACGTTTGCCACACACGAAACACTTTCCGTTGAATTTACCGTTTTCCTTTGCATGTGCATTTTGTTTTTCGCTTCCCGATCCAGCGTAATATGCGTGTTGCTTGCTGTCCTTCTCATTTTTCTCGTTCATTCTTTCGGCCTCTGCCAAAAGTTTGATCTTGATTGACTCAAAAACCGGCAGCGAATCTCTTGTTTCCATAGCAACAACGAAGTGTTCATACTCTGCACTTAAACTTGACATTAGAATTATCACTTTTAACTCCTCAGGTATGTCGACGTTCACTTCGGCCAATTTGTCAATTATTTCCACAAAGTTGTTTAAATATTGAACCATGCTTTGATCTGCCGAGTATTTTGAATTTAACAGTTTCTTGAACAACAACACTTTTCGAAGTGGTCCTTTTGAGACATACACCTCGCGCAACTTGGCCCATGCTGCTAGCGCTGAGGTTGCATTTTTCACATAACTTAACTGCGACACATTCACATTAAGAATTATGCATGCCAATGCCTTTTCGTCCATTAAGTTCCATTTGACAGCTTCCTCGGATGTTGACTCGTTAGTCAACTTCAGCTTGCCACTCACGATGCCCCAAAGTTCTTGGTGTACCAGAACACTTCGCATCTGAACACTCCACACATCGTAATTCTGATCACTTAACTTTTCTATTTGATATGCACTCATCTTAATTTCGCGAGACTGGGCCCATAACCAATGTTAAAGCTGAAATGTGAGCCGATACCAAATAGAAGTAAGAACGCCGAATTTACGTGCACACGACAAACGTATTTTATTGAGAGAGACATATAGAGAATCAGAAAGCAAGAGGAACAAGGAGGAGAGAGAAACAGAAAATACTATCGCTTAGAGATGTGCAAGTGGAACGATATAACTTGTAAACTTCAACAAAAGGGAAATTCAAAGGCAAATCCCCAATTGAATAAGGGAAATTCGACAATGTTAAAGGGAAATCCGCAAATGTTATCAAATCCACTTCCGAGTGAAAACTGGAACAGGCCTGATAGACATTCGGCTAAGCGATCTAACTGTAAAGCCTTTGAAAGTGTTGTTGCTCAGTTCAGCGAATGCGCGGAGATCAGATGAAAAAGAAAAATTGTTCTTGTATTCTGCCTTGTCGACGACTGAGCCATGCGCATTACACGCGAATGGCTTGTCCTATACTGCGAGCAATTACAAAAACAAAATGAGCTTGCAGAGCAATGGGCTGGGCATCCCTGGTTTAAAAGAACTATAAACAAGTAAAACAATTAAAAATGGTTTAACCGAAAAAAATTTCACTTAACTGGTGAAATTCCAAAAAGCAAGTGACGAGAAATGCATAAGAAACGAAAAAACCGCGCGCGTTCTTTCAATATCTCTTTTGTACTTTTCATTTGTTTTTCAAGACCACCGTTTAATAGATTATCGTTTCATATTTTCCATTCCAATGGGTGCGTTCCGGATGCATTCCAATGGCAGCTATAGTTGCACCAATTGAAAAAAAAAAACGAACGATCGGCTGGAGTTCGGGTTTCGGCAAGGGTTCGGATGCCACCCAAGAGAAGTGTTACGTCTGACTATTAGTACCCAGTCCGAAAGGACATAGGCCGAAGGAGTAGCGACCTAGGTTTGGCACGAAAGTCCTGGTGCCGGCATAAGCTTCGTCGTATTGGGGGTGGGTTCTTTGGAAGCCACTCACTTCTCAGACAATAACTAGAAAAATTAAATCGTGCCCAGGAAAGATAGTAGAAGCAGTTAGTTAGTATGTCGTTCTGTCCGCACCGCCACAAGCTTGCCAGCTTGATTGTATTACAATCGCGATGTTTGGCCGTATTCCCTCCCCGTATATGCAAAAGCATATCCAATGGATCAGCGCTGGCCTTGCAATCTGATCCCCTATTTTGTCTGTTTCGTTCGTCAAAAGTTATGTCATTATTCTTGACCTACTTCACTCTTCGTTCTCAGCACCCCCGAAAGATGGTCTCTACCAACACATGGTTACTTTAGTTTTCCATTCAAATTTTATTGATAAAATATATTAGTTTGGCTAATGCCATGGAGGTTGTTAAAATTAACATACAAATCTTTGATTTAAAATATGATAAAAATTAAACAGATTAAACATATTTGTTTTAGCGGAAGGTTTCGAGTTTTCACCTAGAAGGTGCACACGTCGGCAAAACTGCTGACTATTTACAACCGAGAATGTTGCTCGGTGGCTTTTTGAATAAAAACATACAAAGCTGATATCCTTCCGGTTTCTTTAGAAAAGAAAATTAAGATTATTACAAAAATATAAAAATGGAAATTAAACTAGGGATACAAAATATAAAGTAAACATTTTATTTATGAAGTTAATCATTAAAAGTATAAAAGGATAATTAAATTGAATAAAAGGGAAAACTTAATCATTTATATGGAAATTTGTTAAATGATTTTAATAATTAAAACCGTTAAGCTATCATTACAGAAAGGTAGAATATGTTTACTAATTTGTGTATGTTTGATAGTTAGTGTTTTTTGTAGTTCTTTAAAGTAGTTATTGTCAGTGCGCATAAATATATATATGTATACATATGTCATTTAGTAATGGCAAACTTACTCCTTTTTTATCCGGCGATGAGATCTCGACGCTTGGATTCCTGGGTTTTGAGTAAAAGAACAACATACATATATATATATACATGCGTCTTTAAAAAGAATTATTTGGGTCACTTTACAAAAAAAACAAGAAAGAACGCTATAGTCGGGTTTCCCGACTATAAGATTTGCGATACTCATTGCCCTCTTTAAAAACAGCTTACTAGCCCTCTTAAAAAAAGTGTAGCCTACTTTCGGGCGCAGTCAATTTTTAGCGCCCATTTCAAAAAAAAGTTTAGCCTACTTTTGAGCGCAACAAAAAAAATTTTTACGCACTTGTATGCACAATTTCTTGAAAATGGCCAGATTTTCCAAATTTTTAGATATTTGGGTAGATGTTTTCAATACAAACAACATTAATAAGGACTACTTTTCTCTAGCATTAAAAATGTGGACACCACAGAGTTTTTCCGGTTTGTGGGCGTAAAAAGGGGCGTGGTCAGGTTTTGAAACAAACTTGATCTGCGCCTTGCTCATAGAAGTCTGTGTGCAAAATTTGGTGGTTCTAGCTCTAATAGTTACCGAGATCTCGATGTTTGTGCGGACAGACGGACGGACGGACAGACAGACATTTGATCGTTTACAGTATTTGCTTACTCTTCGAGTATCGCAAATAAAAATATGAATTAATTCTTTTGCACTTATTATGACATTAATTTTTTTATATGGCTATTGTTGTTGTTAGTGTTTTGACACCGGCTGGTTCACTGCTCCCTTGCGGCGTCTTCTTCAGGTGTCAGAGAACTCTAGCTTATACATAAATATATCGGAATCTCCGCGGCTCGTGGCGTGTGTTTTACCGCTACTCCGACAGCGACTTCTCCAGGGTTTCCGATTGCGTTAATTGTTTGCTTTGTTTTTCCCAGATCATTTATTTGCATTTAAGTGCATTTATTTTTAATTGTTTTGGTTGCATATTTGTTTAGAATTTTAGATGTGGGTATTTATCAACTGCTTTCGGCCGCATTATTAGGGATATCAAAGAAACTCTTGAACTCCCTATTTTAAGTTAAAATCAAGGATAAGATATTTCCAGGACAACTTATTTTCTTCTTGTTTCCAGGATCAGGAAAAGGAATAAAGTATTTGAAGGTCCTTGTTTAATGATTTAAAGGACCTTCGTAGAAGGATTTAAAGGTTGAAGTATTATGACTTTCACTGGCTCTACACTTTATGAACTTCTGCTGGCCGGCACGGTGCGATACGATAAGAACTCGCGGCCCCCGGCCCGGATTAAATAATCGTTGCCGGCCCAAATCTTTTTATGTTTTGCCTCCTTGTCTTTTTTATCATTTTTCTCCTCCTTCGATGAACGTGCAGCCCTTTATATAGGGGTCTCGAAGCCAAGATTTACTGATCAATGGTGGAACTTACGGATGGAATTGGGCCGTGGTGAAGTTTAATATCAAGGATAACTATTGCCATGTACCTAGAGTTGGTCTCGATATTCGGTTTATTGGCAATGGGGCGTTGCATAATTACTGATGCAGGTGACACCTAGTGTAATTTGAGTAGAGCGTCAGAATTTACAGACACGGGCATTGCATAAACGGTCTATAGTTGGTTTCCGGGTATTTTTCTGAGAATTGTGAAATAGGTGAAGTTGGCCTGACTTGTGAAATTCTTTTTGGCGATCATGTGGTGCGCTGCTTTACCCCGTCCCACAGGCGTACGTAACAGAAGCTACGTTTGCACGAACCGCTCTCTTTTTGCTTTCTAGAAGAAGCTTTAGGGGAGTGATGACTTAGGTTACACCTAACATGCATTCTGGATGCTGTCCAACATTGTATCGCATTTTTACTGTGGACAAAGATGCGATACGGATGCGTTCCGAACGCCGACCGCTTCTTAACTTCCGACTGGGACTTCCGACTGGGTACATGAATACACATACATATGCACATATACATGTACATGAGTTGCATCATGTACCGACTTGTGAATTTTTTTTTTAGCCTGTCTACTTTTTAGAAATAATTTCCTACTTAAAAAAAAATTTTTCTAATTTTTAGAAATAGTTTTTCTTAAAAAATATTCTGTTGACTCGGCCAATGTCAAGCCCGGAACAATTGCGCATTCTCGAGGGTTTTTAAAGGCCAAAAGATTTCTTAGGCTATACGTCAGCACGACTTGCCTATAAATTTACGTAAAATTGCAGAAAACATATAACTAGCGATGCTATTTGATGATGAAAAATTGACTAGGCTATACGCAAAATATTGTAATACATCATTATGATCCAGAAAATTTTAAAACCTTCAAGAAATTTAAAATGAAATTTAATTCATAACAATAATTGACATTGATGGTGAGAACAATTCAGCAGCGCCACCATTCACTAGACACATTCCGTACAACTTTCTTGAGAAATTCATAAACAAAACCCAAAAATACCCCAAAATCCCATACCACTCCAAAAAAAATAGAGCTCTGCATAAAACAATTAACCAGTGTTTCTGGACGGTGTTCGGAAAAGAATCGGGACAGTGTCATGGCAGTAGTTCAGGAAAGCCGAAGAAAATGTCCACGCATCGACAGCAAACAAGGCTTAGTGGAATTTGAACTGATAAAGTAACCTTTAAACAAAAAAAATAATGCGTGCGTACAAAGTACACATGTCAGAAGTGAAACTTCTTTGGCGAACTAATTTATTAGTCTTGTCTATATTTATACAAATCTAAAACTTTAGATTTCCGAGACTTAAAGGAAGGGAAAAAGGAAGATATGTTAGGAATTTAATTGTCATTAAAATATTAAGTGTTGAAAATTATTATAAATTATAAAATCTCAGATGTTGAATATTAATTTAAAATTCCTCGTGATTTTTTGTTAATAGATATATTGAAAAATTTGAAATCCCCGACTTTTTTTGTTAAAAGGTAAGTGGGTTGGAACTGATGTGGGTTCCTGATGCTTCCGCTCCACTTTCCACTGCAGCTCCCGCTCCAGCATATTTTTCGGCTTCAGTTTCTGCTTCTTTTCGATCCTTTCGCTTAACGCTTGATTCAGAGCAGACTGCAGCTCCTGCTCGGAGACCTCCACGTTATCTAGCACCTTAATCTTCGGCAAATTGCGCAGCACGCAGGCCCTATATGAGTTGCCAGCAATAATAGAACAAGGATTTTCCATAAGCCCAGGGATCTAAGCGAGTGGTACCCAGCAATCTTGGCCGCTCCAAAACAATATTGGATATTCAGGCCTGTTCCAGTTTTCACTCGGAAGTGGATTTGATAACATTTGCGGATTTCCCTTTTACAATGTCGAATTTCCCTTCTTCATTTGGGGATTTGTCTTTGAATTTCCCTTTTGTTCCCAAAAAAAATCAGCTGACTGGCAACTGGCCTCTTTTGACAAGAGTCAATCAGGCCTGTTCCAGTTTTCACTCGGAAGTGAATTTGATAACATTTGCGGATTTCCCTTTTACATTGTCGAATTTCCCTTCTTCATTTGGGGATTTGCCTTTGAATTTCCCTTTTGTTCCCAAACAAAATCAGCTGACTGGCAACTGGCCACTTTTGACAAGGGCGTTTGATTTGTTTAAGTTTGCTGCCTTGGGGATGATTAAATTTTGGCCTGCTGGTGTCCATCAGCCATGGGCATAAATGCTTTACTAATTTAACGCATAAAATAGAAGAAACAAGCATTGGCGGCCACAAATACAAAGTTTTAAATATTTGTTTATTCGATCAGCTGTTCTGGTGGCAGTGTTGTGAAACCAGAGTTGCCGAAGCCGATAAAAAAGGTCCTAGCCACACGTGTTTACACAATTATTTCATTAAATTAAGCGGTAATAAGCACAAAAACTCTTTTAAATTTAACTTAGATAAAATACCTTTCTAACCATAGTAACACTAGCACAAAAGGGCTTGCTTAAAATAAATCCCAAAAAATACTTTTTTTTTTCGTACCATGACAACCCTTGCATTTTCTCTCCAAATTCGTTCGGAAACTGGAACAGAGGCGGCGGATTTGTCAAAATGCTGAAGGTTACAATCAAACCTATTTTGAGGTGCAGCCGCAAAATAATTTTAAAATGGTCAAATATATTGTTATCAACAATATTAAACATGCAATAATGTTCTTTAATCATTAATTTCTGTGCTTGCGGATCTGAATCCGTCAGCCAAACGGCTGGCGGAAAGTTTCCGCTAGGAAGTTAACAGAGAGTTAACGGAGGGAAATTCATTTCCGTGAGGATTTTTCGGAAGTGAATGTTAGAACAGTTCTGGGAAATTCGAATCCGTGCGAATCTTTCGGAAGTGAAAACTGGAACAGGCCCGATTGTAGTGCATCATAACAGCGATAATTCTTGGACACAAGTTTAAGTTGCTCATGTGTACGATAAAGCACAACATCACGACTATTTAATTGACTTTTGCCACTTCGTCAACTGGTTGTGCATTGAAACGCCTTGCATGTTCGCCAACTGGTGTTTTATCACTTTGAATAACATTTTTATGATAGTCAGATTGCATTCGATCAAGCGAAGTTTTAAATAATTGAAGTAATTCGTTGTGCTCATGAAACATGTCTTGCAAATTGAAAATAATTTTTCTTTGCGTGTTGATTAGCCTTGTCTTCCGCGTTCAGCTTCGAGTGACGATTAGCTTCGTCTTCCACGTTTCCGATAAAATATAAATGCAAAAATTGGTATTCTGCGTTGTCAAAAGGTAACAAATAGCCAACTCGATGGTATATTTGACCTTGAATCTGAATAAAACGTTAAATTAGCTTTAACAAAACTATTTAATTCAATGCATCATTGTTCATTGCTGTGCGTAGACGATTATTTTTATTCCGATTTGTAGTGTCTTGGCTTTTTTTACGGCTTCTTGCACCCATTCTATTTGACGCATTTTGCGTACGCCGTCCCATATTTATTTATCTCGACATTTAACTTTAAAAGCAACGGAGGTTAATTTGAAACAGAGGTGCCCACTAGAATGTATCGAAAATCAACTTTTTTTTTTTCGATGACGCTGGGTGCGGAAAAGTTGTAAAACAGTGTCAAATGAAAGCACAAAAAAGTTTCAGCCCGAAAGGATAATATTTACTATCCCCGCAACGTCCTTGAAATTTCGAAATTTTCATGAAAACTCGAAAGGATAATATTTACTATTCCCGCAACGTCCTTGAAATTTCGAATGACGTTCGAATGACGTTTGAGGACGGTCGAGGACGTTCAAGTTGCGGGGATAGTAAATATTATCCTTTCGAGTTTTCATGAAAATTTTGAAATTTCAAGGACGTTGCGGGGATAGTAAATATTATCCTTTCGGGCTAAAACTTTTTTGTGCTTTCATTTGACACTGTTTTAAAACTTTTCCGCACCCAGCGTCATCAAAAAAAAAAAAAAAAAAATCGAGTTTCCATGAAAATGTTAAAATTTTAAGGACGACGTGCCCATAGTAAACATTATCCTTTCGCGCTGAAATTTTTTGTGCTTTCATTTGACATGGTTTTACAACTTTTCCGCACCCAGCGTCATCGAAACACTCTAGTGCCCACACAAACGCAATGACATAAATGACTTCGATACACCAACCAGCAACTGATTTGATTTTCAATCGCGCCAGCCGAAGTAACTGGAATCTTATTGTCGACTAAGATTCTTGTTACTTAGTTAAACAACAATAAAAAGACTAATGTTAAGAAAAATTTTAACATTTGTAATATCAATTAGATTAGGTTAAGGGGGGACATCTGAGTAACTGGAAAAAAAAAGCTGATTTTCTGATATTTTTTTTGGCCAAAAAAGCCAATCGAAAATTTGAAAAGAAGGTTTTATAATATTAGGTGCGAAGTACAAAATAAAATTTTTTTGGAATAAATGAAAAACAAAATGGCGGCTGTGCAGCATTTTCTCAAAACCACTTTTTTGAGTTGGCCGAGTACAAAACTCGCACAAATCTTAACCGATCGATCTGAAATTTCGACAGTATATTCAAAATACCTTTGTCTATCGTGGTAAGCTAAAGGCCTCCACCAAAATTTAGCTCTGTCGGAATAAATGTTATTTCAATGTCTAAATTGACCGGACTATGACACAGTGAGAAATTATTATTTAATTATTCTTATTATTATTATTATTATTATTATTATTATTATTATTATTATTATTATTATTATTATTATTATTATTATTATTATTATTATTATTATTATTATTATTATTATTATTATTATTATTATTATTATTATTATTATTATTATTATTATTATTATTATTATTATTATTATTATTATTATTATTATTATTATTATTATTATTATTATTATTATTATTATTATTATTATTATTATTATTATTATTATTATTATTATTATTATTATTATTATTATTATTATTATTATTATTATTATTATTATTATTATTATTATTATTATTATTATTATTATTATTATTATTATTATTATTATTATTATTATTATTATTATTATTATTATTATTATTATTATTATTATTATTATTATTATTATTATTATTATTATTATTATTATTATTATTATTATTATTATTATTATTATTATTATTATTATTATTATTATTATTAATTTTATCATTTTTATGTCGAAAGAAAATAGGGCTTAAAAAAATACAAAACAAAATACGAAACTTGTTTAATTTTTTGTTGAGACATGTTTGCAATTTTACTAACTGCCTCCCCCTTTGTAAATTTCCTAAACAGGGTAGTAAATACGTTGCTCTGGCTGATTATTCTGCAATGGGACATTCGGAAGTTTCCATGCATGAAGAAGATACTGTTGAGCTGCTGAAGGTGGGTTGTGCCGGCTGGTGGTATGTGCGAGTCTTAGGTAATTCTTCAACATAACGTATAGCAAAATTCCTTTTGAGTAATTCATAATACTGTGCAACAGCCTTAAAAAATAAATGGGTGCTACTATATAAGTTTTGAAAAATTCTGAACACTTGAAATTTCTCGATTAGCCTTAGTTATGACAAAAAGAACCTCAAAGTGCCAAAAAAAAAAACGCTGTTTTAGGGGAACTTTGACTCTTAATAACGGCCGAACTGAATTTTACTGCCTGAACCTAAGATAATTTTGCTGTGGTGCAACTGATTTGCTAGAGATCCTCTTACCCAAAACATTCAATTTTTTTTATATTTGAAAAAGAGTGCAAACACCTCAAAATGACATTTAAGCTGTTGTTTGGTGGTGCCTAGAAGTATACCAATTTTTATTTGCGATACTCGAAGAGTAAGCAAATACTGTAAACGATTAAATGTCTGTCTGTCCGTCCGTCCGTCCGTCCGTCCGTCCGTCCGTCCGTCCGTCCGTCCGTACAAACGTCGAGATTTCGGGAACTATAAAAGCTAGAACCACCAGCTAGAACCAATTTTTATTTGCGATACTCGAAGAGTAAGCAAATACTGTAAACGATCAAATGTCTGTCTGTCCGTCCGTCCGTCCGTCCGTCCGTCCGTCCGTACAAACGTCGAGATTTCGGGAACTATAAAAGCTAGAACCACCAAATTTTGCACACAGACTTCTAGAAACAAAGCGCAGATCAAGTTTGTTTCAAAACTTGACCACGCCCCTTTTACCGCCCACAAACCGCGAAAGTCTGTGGGGCTCTTATTTTTTATGCAATCTTTGCGGTTTTAAAAGAAATATAAGGATATGTGCACTGTCTTACTACATTCCGAACCATTTTATGCTCTAATAAATAATAAAGAAGTTATAGAACATTTTGCTATGCCTTAAATCTAGTCTACATACATATTTTACATAAACGTGTTTGTGAATGTAAAATTAACAAATGTAGATAATGAAGCCCCATAGGTGGCGACTCTATCGTTTTTTTTTCGTTTTTTTTTTTATGAGGGCAAATGAGTATCGCAAATCTTATAGTCGGGAAACCCGACTATAGCGTTCTTTCTTCTTGAAAATGCATACCAATTCATATTCATGAACTTAAATTTTTGTAGGCATTTCTAAAAATTTTATAGCCTACTTCTAGGCACGAGCAAACAATAGCTTAAATGTCCTTTTGATGTGTTATAAATATAACATTTCAAAAAAAATCTCTCGAATGTTTTGGGTAAGAGGATCTCTAGCCAAAGTGGTCGCGTTCAGCACACCTAGATTTATTAGACCTTTATAGTGGCACCAATGTATTTTTTCATCGTCCTCAAATTGTTGCACAGTGTGATCAATCTCTCTTATCTTTAAGTGTTATCTAGGCTTAAAAATTAATTAATACATATAATTTTTTACAGGTTCTAACGCAGAAGGATGGGCTCCAGCAGCTTATATGGAAACCATCAGTCGCAAAGCATCCCGATCATCGAGTCGAAATTATGAACAATAAAATTATAAATAGTTAGCTCTATGACCCTTAATTCACCTTACTGAACACCAAAACGTAACCTATTGTTATTTTTATCTGTGCAACAATTTGGACCGATAAAAAACACATTGGTGCGACTATATATATTTCTGTTCTCAAATATATTTAGTTTAATCTTATTTGCTTTTGTAATTTATTTGAATAGTTTATGTATATTTATTTCATAATCCAATAAGATAAGTAAGCAAAAGTAATTTTACATTAAATGTAATGGATATTCATACATACATGTAACTTAATTAAAAAAATTGTTATTAACAAATCTAACCTTAATCTCTTTCAATAAAATTTGATTTGTTGAAAGTATTCTTTATTCTGGGCATTGCACGTCACTTTCGTAAAATTTTGAAATGTTTAATTGCTTATTTTTTGTAAGTTTCTGAAGAATTTGTAATGTGCTTAGAAGAATTAAATTTTTAAAAAAGAAAAACAGAGCTTATTGCTTGAGCAATAATTTAAATGATGGCCTTCATAAGATAAAGGGTCCGAAGCAAGGACCCAATAAGGACCATCCTTAGAATTTTATTATTTCTTAATATAAGCAAGAAAGAACGCAATGACGGGTTTCCCGACTAAAAGATTTCCGATACACGTTGCCCTCTTTAAAAACAGCAAGCTAGGCCTCTTCAAAAAAGTGAAGCCTACTTTCGAGCGCAATCAATTTTTAGCGCCCTCTTCAAAAAAAGTTTAGCCTACTTTCGAGCGCAATACAAATTTTCAACGCATTTGTATACACATTTTCTTGGAAATGGGTAGATATTTTTAATACAAACATCATTTATAAGGGCCATTTTTCTCTAGCATTAAAAATGTGGACACCACAGATTTTCGCGGTTTGTGGGCGTAAAAAGAGGCGTGGTCAGGTTTTGAAACAAACTTGATCTGCGCTTTGCTTATAGAAGTCTGTGTGCAAAATTTGGTGGTTCTAGCTCTTATAGTTCCCGAGATCTCGATGTTTGTGCGGACAGACGGACAGACAGACATTTCAACGTTTACAGTATTTGCTTACTCTTCGAGTGTAGCAAATAACAAAAGGGTTATACAAAAAGTTTAGCCGCAAACTCATCAGAAGATGATGGTCAACCTTGGTTCTTTGTTTCTTATCTAAAAAAAAACACTGAACGAAAACCGAGATTTCTTCAGAAAAATATGAACCACCTTGGTATCTTACTTAAAAACTGAGTTTTAAATAATAGCACTATTGCCAAGTGCTATTATTTTAAACTATATTTATATTTATAATATTTACTATTCCCGCAACGTCCTTGAAATTTCGAAAGACGTTCGAATGACGTTTGAGGACGGTCGAGGACGTTCAAGGACGTTGCGGGGATAGTAAATATTATCCTTTCGAGTTTTCATGAAAATTTTGAAATTTCAAGGACGTTGCGGGGATAGTAAATATTATCCTTTCGGGCTAAAACTTTTTTGTGCTTTCATTTGACACTGTTTTACAACTTTTCCGCACCCAGCGTCATCAAAAAAAAAAAAAAAATCGAGTTTCCATGAAAATGTTAAAATTTTAAGGACGACGTGCGCATAGTAAACATTATCCTTTCGGGCTGAAATTTGTTGTGCTTTCATTTGACATGGTTTTACAACTTTTCCGCACAAAGCGTCATCGAATATCAAAAAAAGTTGATTTTCGATACACTCTAGTGCCCACACAAACGCAATGACATAAATGACTTCGATACACCAACCAACAACTGATTTGATTTTCAATCGCGCCAGCCGAAGTAACTGGAATCTTATTGTCGACTAAGATTCTTGTTAAGAAAAATTTTAACATTTGTAATATCAATTAGATTAGGTTGAACCAATTGGGTCCTTAGTGATGCCGATGCTTGGAGAAAGTTAGACCTTGTAAGCTAGTGTATCCGAGTACTTTTGACATAGGCCAAGGAGCCTTTTTTATTTTATTATTTATAAATATTTTTTTTGTTTTTATTTTTTTAAGAGGGCAATGCGTAGCGGATATGTTATAGTCATGGAAATCGTTTAGAGCGTTAATTTTTGTTTTAATTAACCCTCAACGGTCACACCTTCGCTGTGGAACACGACGGACACACCGGGTGTATTTTACCCATTCGACTTCGCCCGTTAATAACTTCACTTGCAAATGTCCGTTTTTGAAACAATTTTTTTTCTCTTAAGAATAAAATGGCTTAGGCTTTGAATTTATAAATTTTATTTTTCATATATTATATAAATTCGAAAAAACTGATTGGTGTTTATCAAAAAGTCAGTTTTTTTCAATAACAGTTATTAAAATGAAAAATGGGATCAGTCCACGTAAGAAGCAATTTTTTTTAAGAGTTCAGGGTACCAACTTTCCAAAAAGTATACTTTTCAGTCATTTGAAAACAGGTCAATTTACACGTGGTTGCATACAAAGTGTTGTACAGAATAACGCATTTCCGGGCTAAAATTGTTTGTTTTCATGTCATACTTACCTTCTTCTTATTATAATTATCCTTTATAATACATATATTTATATATAACAGCAATTTTTAAAAATATTACATATTTACAAGTAAGTATTCATGATTTATTGGCATCGAAATTTCTTTGAGAGTTCAAAAGTCGGTAAAAAGGCCGATAATTTCAGAAAGTTTGTGTTTGTCGAGCTCTTGCAGACAAATTAGTTATCGAATCCACCAGATCAGTTAGGCAGTGTTGAAGATTGATTTGTAAGAAGTAAAAATTGGTATCATGCACAAAAATCGCCCGGCTACAACTCGAGATATACAAAAAACTTGTAAAGGCTATACACCGTGTGTATACGTAGCGTATGTGTGCATATTATGTATAACGTGATTCTTACATGCGCGATATCTGAAAAATGGTGGGTCCTACAGAAAAAATCATACGGATCATTTTTATAGATCATTTCAAGATTAATTTTCCCCTTATCTATTTTTTGATTGACTTTACAGAGAAAAACCCAAAAAAGTAAAAAAAAAACCCAAATTTTTTACCTGTGACCTTAAATAAACTCAATTGACCTTAATTAGCACACCTGGGATCAATGGGGACTTTTCACAATTTGTTTCTTGTGGTAAACCAAAGGCCTCCACCAAAATTTAGCTCTGTCGGAATAAATGTTATTTCAATGTCTAAATTTACCGGACTATGACACAGTGTGAGAAAAAATTATTCTTAATTTTATTTTTTTTTTTTTTTTTTTTTTTTTTTTTTTTTTTTTTTTTTTTTTTTTTTTTTGGTGTGGGGTGGTTGTGGTTTTTTGTTTTTTTTTTTTTTTTTTTTTTTTTTTTTTTTTTTTTTTTTTTTAAATTTTTTTTTCTTTATAATTTCCGACCTAAATAATTTTGCTGTGGTGCAACTGATTTGCTAGAGATCCTCTTACCCAAAACATTCAATTTTTTTATATTTGAAAAGAGTGCAAACACCTCAAAATGACATTTTTTTTTTTTTTTTTTTTTTTTTTAGTTTATAATTATTTTTTTTTTTGTTTTTCCGAAGAGTAAGCAAATACTGTAAACGATTAAATGTCTGTCTGTCCGTCCGTCCGTCCCCCCCCCCCCTAAAAATTTTGATTTTTAAAATATAAAAAAAACAAACACCCTTAAAAAAATTTTTTTTTTTTTTTTTTTAAAGGGGTAAATAATTTAATGTAAACGATCAAATGTCTGTCTGTCCGTCCGTCCGTCCGTCCGTCCGTCCGTCCGTCCGTCCGTACAAACGTCGAGATTTCGGGAACTATAAAAGCTAGAACCACCAAATTTTGCACACAGACTTCTAGAAACAAAGCGCAGATCAAGTTTGTTTCAAAACTTGACCACGCCCCTTTTACCGCCCACAAACCGCGAAAGTCTGTGGGGCTCTTATTTTTTATGCAATCTTTGCGGTTTTAAAAGAAATATAAGGATATGTGCACTGTCTTACTACATTCCGAACCATTTTATGCTCTAATAAATAATAAAGAAGTTATAGAACATTTTGCTATGCCTTAAATCTAGTCTACATACATATTTTACATAAACGTGTTTGTGAATGTAAAATTAACAAATGTAGATAATGAAGCCCCATAGGTGGCGACTCTATCGTTTTTTTTTTTTTATGAGGGCAAATGAGTATCGCAAATCTTATAGTCGGGAAACCCGACTATAGCGTTCTTTCTTCTTGAAAATGCATACCAATTCATATTCATGAACTTAAATTTTTGTAGGCATTTCTAAAAATATTATAGCCTACTTCTAGGCACGAGCAAACAATAGCTTAAATGTCCTTTTGATGTGTTATTGTTGAGCTAACAAGCCTTTTTGTTAGCTATTTTAAAAACAAATCACAAGGCGAGATAAATTCAATACTTCAGTTTATTAATGTTTATATGTATGCAAGGGCTACGGGCTTTGCGAACACCGCAGCTTGCAATCAACAACAACAAGAGTAAATGTATGCGCTGACGACGGACCGTAGGCGCTGAGAGGTGGTTTGAGAGTGAGTACTCCAAATAATAGAGAGATAAGAAGGGCCGCTTAGACATGAGTGATTCTGAATCTCTCTCTTTAGTTGGAGTGGTTTGCCGCTGCGCTCAACATACTCCCCCCGTTGGAAGCCTGTCTTTCAACTTCATCATTGATGGGCAGCGGGCACAACTTGTTGACGGCTCTCCTGATGTCACCCGTGGAGGTCTTCAGATCAGCTACTCGGCAAACGCCATCTCGTCCAGGAATAAGTACGCTCACCCTAGCTAAGGGCCAACGCATGGGAGGTAGATTTTCATCCTTTACCAGAACTACGTCGTTGACTTTCAGCCCTCGCTCAGGAGACCGCCATTTGGTGCGTTGTTGCAGAAGAGTGAGGTACTCCTTCTGCCATCGGGACCAGAATAGTTGCTGCAAGTATGTTACACGCTGCCAGCCATCCAATCGGTTATAATTGAGCTTGGATAGATCGGGCTCAATAATAGTAGTAGGAGGGCCACCAAAAAGTAGGTGCGCAGGTGTCAAAACATCGAGGTCATCTGGATTCTCTGAAATGGGTTGCAAGGGGCGAGAGTTAATGATTGACGCGATCTGACAAACCAGAGTGCGAAGCTCATCAAAACTAAGCGTTTGGCGTCCAACAGAGCGGTAGAAATGGTGTTTGGCCGTCTTAACTGCTGCCTCCCACAATCCGCCAAAGTGTGGTGAGCAAGGGGGAATAAATTGCCAGTCAATTCCCTCCGTCAAGCAAGCTTGATGAACAGACTGCATATGGGCATCGCTAAGCAGCAGCTGCTTCAAATCCGCCAACTCATTTTTTGCTCCTACAAAGTTGGTAGCATTGTCCGACCAAATTTGACTAGGCCTTCCACGCGTAGACATGAATCTTTTCAAGGCACTTAAAAACGATGCAGTTGTTAAATCCTTGACAAGCTCTAAGTGAACAGCCTTGCTTGTAAAGCAGATGAACACACATACGTAGCACTTGATGGGGGGCCTGGTGCGGACTTCTGATTTGTAGAAGAAGGGTCCACAATAGTCGACGCCAGAAACAGCAAAGGCCCGTACGCACTCCAATCGTTCCTTCGGAAGATTAGCCATGATTGGTTCCAGAAATTTGGGCTTGGCCCGGAAGCATTCCACACAGCCTTTCACTACATTTGAGACCGTTCTGAGTCCTCCAATAGGCCAGTATTGCAGTCGGATGCTTGCCAACAAGGAGCGCGGTCCTGCGTGCAGGTTCATCTGTGTGCAGATGTGTGTGAAGTGCATGATGAGAGCCAAAGTGAGTTGGTGGCGACGTGGCACTATTATTGGATGGCGGGCCTCATACGCAAGTGTTGAATTTTCGAGGCGTCCACCAACTCGAAGGAGGCCATATGCATCTATGAAGGGCAAGAGCGAAGCAATTGAACTTGATTTCTTAACAATGCCATTTGAACGTAGCTCCTTTATATCCTCCCACAAATGAGCCAGTTGGACACCTCGCCAAAGCATATATGTCCCACGTTGCACATCAGACATCTCAAGCCCGCGATGCCGTAATCGGTGAGAAAATTTGTACATGTACGCGAACACGCGCTGCATGGAACGAGTTGCCGTACTTTGATCCAAGGGTAACATCAAAACGAGGAGACTTGACCATCAGCACCTGTTTGCGTAACTCAAGGCTCGGATCGTCATGCTGAAGACGCGTAGGCCAATCCTGGCGACCACCAATTAAGAATGATGGGCCTTGAAACCAGATCTCAGAAAGTGCCAGTTGATCCGGAGTAGTGCCCCTGGACAAAACGTCGGCAGGGTTCAGTGCAGTCGGAACATGATGCCATTCGATATTAGCAGTCAATTCCTGTATAGCAGCCACTCGGTTTGCCACGAAGACGTTAAATTTGAAGGGCTCATTACCGATCCAGGATAGAGCCACAGAGGAATCACACCAGCAATGAAACTGACCATTGAACATACCCATTTTAATGACTTCGTTCATCAGCTTGGCTAATAGAACAGCGCCGCATAACTCCAGCTTAGGTACAGATAGCGTTTTGAGAGGCGCTACTCGGGACTTGGAACATAAGAGGTGGCTGCTGGGAGAAGTGCCTCTAGACACCACATATATGCAGGCTCCGTAAGCTTCCTCGCTAGCATCGCAGAATCCATGAATCTCAACATCCGTTTCTGAAAGAAGCAAAAATCTTGGAAATGATATGCGTTGGACGCTCTGAAAACTGAGGCACATTTCAATCCAGCAGGTGTTACGGGCCAAGGGCAAACTTTCATCCCAATCCAATTTATCCTTGCAGAGTTGTTGAAGAAACACCTTGGCCTTTGTGATTACTGGGCCGAAGAGGCCTAGCGGGTCGTAGAAACGAGCAATGGTGGCCGGAACCGATCGTCGGCAAGCCTTGGAGCCGGGATCTAGAGACGATAAAGAGAACAGCAGCTCGTCTGCTGCCGGATCCCATGCAAGACCAAGAGTTTTGGTTATGTCGCTGCCATCGCTGAACTTCAAATACTTCTCCTTGTCATCATCTGAAACATCCTTCAAAACCTCGGAATGGCTGGAGCACCACTTTCGTAACTTGAAGTTACCTCGAGCAAGTATCTCAGTGGTCTGCCGCATTTTCTCGATTGCCTCACCAACAGAGCTACCACCGGAGATAAAATCATCGACATAGAAATCTTGCTGCAGTGCAACTGAGCCAACAGGGAAGGAATCCCTTTCATCAATGGCCAGCTGGTGCATTGCTCGAACAGATAGAAATGAGGCAGGCTTGGTGCCGTAGGTCACAGTATCCAGCTTGTAAACTTCGAGCTCTCTGGTGCGGCAGGAAATACCTGCAATTGCCCACAGTCTCGGAGCTGACTCTGGACATGTGGTTTAACTCCAAGTATTCCTCGATAAAGGCAACATATTGATGTTTCAAATGCGGATTCCTTTGCAGTTTGCGTTCAAGATTAAGAAACCTCCGGTGTGCCTGTGTGTAGGAATCGCCGGAACGGAGTAAGCACCAGAGGGAAGACGAGAGAAGTTTCTGACAAAATGATCCTCACACTCCAGCTCTTCCTTGCTGGCCATTATTACTCCACTGTCCAAATTTTCCACTTCCCAAAATTTCCTTACTAGGTCCTCCAAGCGGACATGATGTAGGGCATCGTCATTTTCCAAGCCTTGAGATGCCAAAAGAGAGGTATTGCCGCAAAGCCTATCTCCTCCACCAGTCACGATCCAGCCAAGACGAGTCTTTTGCAGTAGAGGCAATCCATGAACCAGCTTAATTTGGCCCACGCATAATAGGTCATAAAATAGACTAGCACCAAGAAGCAGGTCAACGCGCTGCGGACAGTTGAATGCAGGATCAGCTAACTGTATGTTAGACGGCATATTCCAATCAGCGATATCAATGATGTAGCTAGGCTGACTATCCGTAATCGTTGGCACAACAAGAGCTGTTAGAGCAGCAGAGTATTCTGAAGAACGTGACTGGAGGCAGATGTTGACTGTAGATCCTTCCGAAGAAACAGCTGTATCACCAAGGCCAGTTACAGTTGCTGCTGACCGATATTTCCTTAACTGCAGCTCCTGGGCGAAGCGAGTTGTAATTAGGTGTAGTTGAGATCCAGAATCTAGTAGGACTCGGCAAGGAACCAGGGAACCGGCTCTGTTCTTTACAAGAACTATAGCGGTGGCCAAGAGCACAACATCAGAATGAAATCCTTGGGCTGCAAGAGACGCAGATGGTGGCGAGGGTGCGGGAAAACATGAGGCATTTACTTGAGGAGCAGGAACTTGCAATGGTGAATCATCAGG
Source organism: Drosophila oshimai (assembly GCA_018150695.1). Lineage (NCBI taxonomy): Eukaryota > Metazoa > Arthropoda > Insecta > Diptera > Drosophilidae > Drosophila > Drosophila oshimai. Next base: position 20,560 of record JAECWM010000256.1, on the reverse strand, counting down.
GCGTAGATGGAGCAGCGTGTGGTGCTTTCCACCGCATGTGCGGCAATTGCCGGAGTTGCAAGTGCGAGTGTGGTGTGTGTGGAAAGTCTTTTTACTTCCCGTTGCCGTAGACTAGGAGACAGGCCGGCGAAGGAACCACAGGAGTATATTCCGTGACCAGGTGCATCACAAAAGACGCAGTTACTCTGGCTTACCTGGGCACCAAGTAACGTCCTTCTGGCAGGCCTTGGAGCTGCCTGATCATGGGCCATGTTAGACGCCATGGCATGCTGAACGCTCTCCAGTTTCTGGCATCGCTTTTCAAGATACGAGAGCAAATCCTCCTCGCTTGGAATCCTATCCACTGACAAGCTTTCCTCCCAGTTAGCTTGGGTTGCTGCATCCAATTTTTGCACAATCATGTATACAACCATGCAGCCCGAGATTTGCTTTAAATCTCCCAAGGCCTGAAGCGCTCGCATATGCCCAATGATTTTGTCCGAAAAGTCTCTCAATGCCACAGCAGACGCAGACTCGAGCCTCTTGAGCCCAAGAATTTCCTTGATGTGTGCCTGGAAAACAAGACGTTTATTATTAAAGCGCTTATTTAGGATGTCCAGTGCCACACGATAATTGGCACCAGATATTTCTAATGAGCGAACCGACTCCAACGCAGCTCCAGCTAAGCATGACCGCAAATGTTGAAGCTTTTCTATGTCAGCCAAGTAGGGGTCCTTATCTATCACTGAGGTAAACATGGAGAGGAAGTCAGCGTATTCGGTGTATCCACTGGAGAATGTAGGCAGCTTTACTTCGGGAAGGCGAATCCTATGCGCTCGATCAACCATGACAGCTGAATGATCCAGGCTGGGATCAAGATGCATGGTGGAAGATGTTGGCATGCGAAGCTGGTGGTTGTCAAGTTGCATCCTCAGCCGTGACTTGACCGTTACCATGAGCGTTTCAAAATTATCGCTAAGCTCACTGCCGATTTCCGAATAATCTAGCTCCTCCAAAGCACTGTGGGCAAGCCTGAAGGAGGCTTGAGTATGGTCCAGAAGTTCTAGCCGAACTGTCAAGTCCGCGGACCCAAACAGGCAAATCTTGTCCTTAGCTAGCGAAATGTCCAGGCGCTTTAAGCTATTGTACACCGATTCGGCCTTACACCTCAAAAACCGCACTCTATTTTCAGTAGCCATAATATTATCGCCCACCACTGTGTCGCTTTGGTCGGAATCGGTCATCTGCGTGTATGTAAATGTATAAAGCAACACAAAACGCAATGCAAAACACGCGAGTTTACCGTTACAATTGTCAGAAGCCTATTGTTTTTGTTGTAACGGCACGCAATTACAGTTGGCGAGGCACAGTGAGTTGCCGAATTATGATACGAAACAAATAAACACTGCACTATATGTATATAAGCCCTTGCAAAATATGCTGATATTTATGCAATTATATAACATATAATATTTTATTAGGACCAGCTTAAAGCGGAACCAGCCTAATGTAACTGTTGTTTACACGGGATTTTTTGTCTTCTTTATGCACTGTTTCTTTTGCACAAACGAATTTTAACAAACTTGAATTTAAAGATCTCGCCGGGGCCTCCAATGTTGAGCTAACAAGCCTTTTTGTTAGCTATTTTAAAAACAAATCACAAGGCGAGATAAATTCAATACTTCAGTTTATTAATGTTTATATGTATGCAAGGGCTACGGGCTTTGCGAACACCGCAGCTTGCAATCAACAACAACAAGAGTAAATGTATGCGCTGACGACGGACCGTAGGCGCTGAGAGGTGGTTTGAGAGTGAGTACTCCAAATAATAGAGAGATAAGAAGGGCCGCTTAGACATGAGTGATTCTGAATCTCTCTCTTTAGTTGGAGTGGTTTGCCGCTGCGCTCAACAGTTATAAATATAACATTTCAAAAAAAATCTCTCGAATGTTTTGGGTAAGAGGATCTCTAGCCAAAGTGGTCGCGTTCAGCACACCGAGATTTATTAGACCTTTATAGTGGCACCAATGTATTTTTTCATCGTCCTCAAATTGTTGCACAGTGTGATCAATCTCTCTTATCTTTAAGTGTTATCTAGGCTTAAAAATTAATTAATATATATAATTTTTACAGGTTCTAACGCAGAAGGATGGGCTCCAGCAGCTTATAGGAAAACCATCAGTCGCAAAGCATCCCGATCATCGAGTCGAAATTATGAACAATAAAATTATAAATAGTTAGCTCTATGACCCTTAATTCACCTTACTGAACACCAAAACGTAACCTATTGTTATTTTTATCTGTGCAACAATTTGGACCGATAAAAAACACATTGGTGCGACTATATATATTTCTGTTCTCAAATATATTTAGTTTAATCTTATTTGCTTTTGTAATTTATTTGAATAGTTTATGTATATTTATTTCATAATCCAATAAGATAAAGGGTCCGAAGCAAGGACCCAATAAGGACCATCCTCAGAATTTTATTATTTCTTAATATAAACAAGAAAGAACGCTATGGCGGGTTTCCCGACTAAAAGATTTGCGATACACGTTGCCCTCTTTAAAAACAGCTAGCTAGCCCTCTTCAAAAAAGTGAAGCCTACTTTTGAGCGCAATCCATTTTTAGCACCCTCTTAAAAAAAAAGTTTTGCCTACTTTCGAGCGCAATACAAAATTTCAACGCACTTGTATACACAATTTCTTGAAAATGGGTAGATATTTTTAATACAAACATCATTTATAAGGGCCATTTTTCTCTAGCATTAAAAATGTAGACACCACAGAGTTTCGCGGTTTGGGGCGTAAAAAGAGGCGTGGTCAGGTTTTGACCGAAACTCTGTGGTGTCCACATTTTTAATGCTAGAGAAAAATGACCTTTATAAATGATGTTTGTATTCAAAATATCTACTTGGTATCTTACTTAAAAACTGAGTTTTAAATAATAGCACTATTGCCAAGGGCTATTATTTTAAACTCAATTGTAAGCCCAGAGAAAAAAGGAAATGCAAAAATATACCCCAAACTGCTTTAGAACTAAAGGCCTACTTTTCATTAAGGGGCTATATACCTTTTCACTTTTAAAAAAATTTAACTTATTAAACGCTTTATATTAGTTTCACTTGTGGCTGGCTATCTGGCTGCGTAACACACTAAAAATTAAAATCTAACACGCCACTACCGTTATTTACTTGCACTCAAATTTAAATACTAAGACGCCACTACCGTTATTTACCTGCACTAAAATTAAAATACAAACACGCCACTACCATTATTTACTTGCACTATAATTTAAATACTAACACGCCACTATCGTTATTTACTTGCACTCAAATTTAAATACTAACATGCCACTGCTGTTATTTACTTGCACTAAAATTTAAATACTAGCACGCCACTGCAGTTATTTACTTGCACTAAATTACACTATAATTTAAATATTGCGCGGTAGTAAGACCGTTATTTTGTACGGAATAATATGAATAGTTTAAAAAAACTAAAAATAATATGAATAGTTTAAAAAAACTGAAAATAATATGAATAGTTTAAAAAACTAAAAAAAACGCTTTATAGTAAATCAAACCAAAAAGTAAAAACAAAATGTTTAAAATGTTTAACGATAAAATTGATAGATTCCCTGTCGGAACAACGGGTCGGCAGAGTTGATGGTGTTTAAAGCGTTGGGATGCCAAATGAAGATAATTTCTTGCTACGTGTACTCTTAAATGCAGATTTAGTGCATTGACATAGTACAAATTATAATCCTGCATGTAAATTTAGTGTATCTATCGGGGGTGCCACAGAAACCGTTCCGCCCAAAGAGGGTTGGAATTTACATAGAGAAGGGATTGACATCACGGTTGGAATTTGGGCGGAACGGTTTCTGTGGCACCCCCGTATATGGTGGAAGTTGTATTTCATCATGGAGATTTAGTGCATCAATATAGTGCGAATTATATTCCAGCACGCAGATTTATTGCATCCCAACGCTTTAAACAGCATCAACTCTGCCGGCCCGTTGTTCCGACAGGGAATCTATCAATTTTATCGTTAAACATTTTAAACATTATTTTTTTACTTTTTGGTTTGATTTACTATAAAGCTTTTTTTTTAGTTTTTTTAAACTATTCATATTATTTTTTGTCTTTATTTTGAAGAACAACTCCTTGAGAACATTTCCCAAATAGAGATCTGAGCAGTAGATAGAAAGTTAGTGTTAAAAATAGTGTTTTTTGCAAAATGACTTTGCGGTGATATAGATTGGCGAAAAACTACTGAACCGATTTTCTTCAAATTGTTTTTAAATGTTAGTAGTGAATTTTGTGTGAATTTCAACGAGCGATTTTTCGTGAAAAATTTTTAATCTCGCACAAACAGGGTCAACAAACTGTATAATCAGAACATAAATCATTCATTTAATAAAATCATTGTTTTTTTTCGACAAAAAAGGTAGGGGAAACCGGGGCTAGTTGCTCCCTAGGGCAAGTAAAAAAAAATGCATTTTTAATTACTTTAATTTAATGTTGTTTTTTCTCAAAGGTAAATTTACCATTAGGTAAAATGGGGTGAGATGGGCCGGGGGGGGAGATGGGCCACTCTCCGCCATTTTTATGCTTCGTACACAATCGCGCCCATTTTTTCGTGTGAGCATGTCAGCTGATGCCCACACCAAAAATAAAGTATCAAGCGAATCGCGGACTGTCGTTATTTTCAATTGAAACAACTTTTTTTTCATTGCGCTCCGAAAATCCCGGAAAATTTGTTTGCCTTCGTCGATTTTCCCGTGTTATTAGGAAGGAATCAACGATTTTGCATCGAAACCGACTTTGACGAGTCATCATAACCTCTAAGAAGGTACGTTGGCTATCTCGGCTGTATTGAATAATTTTAGTATCATTTTATCGTGTGATTAATCAACCTTGCAAAATAGGGAGAGATGGGCCACACTTTCTTGGGGTGAGATGGGCCACTAAGTTTATGTAAATAAAACTTGCAAATCACATTATATAACGAAGAAATGAAATTTTTGAGAAAAATTGAAACGTGAAAAGCATTAGAACAAATGAAAAAAATATTAGAATCAGAATTTTATGTTTTTACTTGGGTATAATATGTATGTAATGGGGGCTAATGTAGATGTAAAGTAGGGGAAATATTGTTTTTTTAATGTTAATTTTATAATTTTAAGAGTTTTATTAGAAATATTACTTTTTATTTTATATTATTTAATATTATTTTTATTATTAATGATACTATTTTTTGTCATGTGTATAATTTATTTAGGCTAGAAAGCCTGTTTTAGAAACTAACAAATGCTTAAATATATGTCGGAGAACTAAAGTCATCCCCTTGTAATTCGTCATTGGTGATTATTGGATCGTTCGGTTCCTGGTTGTCTGAACCCACTTCTGGTGAATGCAGCGAGTCTTCGTTGCCTTTGTTGCTCATATTTGTCTCTTTTAATCACACACGCGTCTATCTCACGCCACGCTTAAAACCAGAAGAAAAGAGAGAGACCATTCGACCTCGGAGAATACAAGCTCCCAGGAGAGCAAAACGACTTTTCTAAAACTGTTCAAACTGTTACAAACCTTTTTTCATGTATATTCCTATTCATTTTCGAAAATAAATACTTTCAGTTCAAAATTTTGACGACTTAAACCAATTTAATAGAGTGGCCCATCTCACCCCGTAAAATTGCAAAATTGGCATTTTGAGAAAATTTTTTTCAACCGAATAAAATTATATTAAAATCAAACAATAATGGAAATCTATTTATAGTTCATTGTTGTAGAGCCTTCAAACTATATTCAAGAATTTTTTCAGATTTTTTTACTTCGATTTCATAAGTAAAAAAGGTGATCAAACTCAAAGTGGCCCATCTCACCCCATCTTACCCTATTACGTGTATCTGTAAGCTGTAAAAACAGCCCACACTTTAATTTGTCCGTCAATTGGAATATTAGTTTTGTGACAATATACAGCCATGGACAAAAGTATTTACACAACGTATATTTTTTGCATGTTGCACAATTGGAGCCCTTTATCTCCGGCGGGGAAGGGGCAAAGCCTGATCTATTGAGAACATCATGCAAAAGGAATCACACAAATAACTGTTTATGGTCAAAAAGGAGACTCAAAAGAGCGCATGGCTCTCACTTGACAAAAGTATTTACACAATTTTTTCTCTCGCCATAAGTATTTACACAAAGTCGTTTTGATTGATTTTTGAGCGTTTTATTTAATTTGTAACGAATTTGTACCACCTCAACACGCTCTGTCTACATTTTTGACCGGCAGGCTCAGGGAGAGTAGCGTGGGTTTGTGTTAAGAGGGAACAGGTTAGTTGCGAATAAGTGTAAGCGAATAAGCAACCCCGGACAAACAGCGGGTATACCTACGAAGGTATACCAACAAGACGCTTGCACTATGGGGAAAATTACCACTTTATCTGGCATTTGCATGTTTTTTAGAAGTTTTCTAATTAACAAAACTTTATTGTTAACTTATTAAGAAAACATCAGACTGTTATGCCCCGAACTCAAAATGTTAAATTTAACAGTCCCATGTTAGAATAACTAGCTGTTAAGTTAACAGTTGCAATCGAAAGCACGTGCGCTAAGTTTTGTACATTTTTGCATTGAGTTTTGTTCTTAATTTTTTGTAATGTCAAAACAATTAGAAGAAAATCAAATCATGAACATTGATTTAGCAGGTTTTCACTGTGCGTTTAATGTAATAAATCGTTGAAATAGTGGGTCTGTATATTATTATTTTGTCGTTTTATAAGAGCTTCTTAAGCTGAATTTTTAGTAACAAATTTCAACTTTGGAAAGGATTATGTAAAAGAGTTTAGAATTGTTTAGCTGTTTGTCCTAGTTTATGTTATAGCTTTTTCAATTCTGAGTTCACAGGTGTTGGTCTTACTTTCATATTTTTCCATATTTTGGTGCAATTTGCATTTTTGTTACGTAACCTCAATTTTTCCCACGCAGATTTCTTTGCTGTGTGGAACAGCGAAGGGAGCCGGAACGAACGAGGAAAGGCAGTTAAAAGGAATTTTGAACTGCACACATGCAATAATGTTAATAACAACATTTTAAAAGTAAAAAACCATACATTTTGGAATAACTTGTTGGCTAATTGGCTAAAATATAATAGCATTTACATGAACTTTGAATGAAGACATTCACAATGGTTAAACGGTACAGCAACTTGATTTAAAAAAAAAGTAAAAGACTGGTTTGATGGCCACTTTATTTATTTGGATCAAAAGGCAAAAGGGTTTAAAGACTGGATGCAGCGGAACTACCAAACTGCCAAGGTGATGAGGTTTTCTTGCTAGTTCAAGCAGCATAAGGAAAAAAAAAAAAAAAAAAAAAGGTTTTTATAGTTTTGGGGGCGGAAAGGGGCGTGGCAAAAATCCTTTATGTGTATGTTGTTCCACGTTTGAAAAGTTTACTTCTAAAAATGCTGGTAAAATGCTATTTTTTTCGATTTTTGGGCGGAAGGGGCGTTGACACGCCCATTTTTCTAAAATAGTTTCTTATGGTCTATAACAACAAAATAAAAAAAACCGCAGTGAAAAATCTCTTTTGGTTTGCTCACAATAATAAATGCCAGATAAAGTGGTCATTTTCCCCATAGTGGCTTGTTTGGGCGTCTTATCACCGTAGCCTTACACACCCCTCCCCTCACAACCACCTACCACCATCCTATCCCCCACATCTCACCTCGGTGCCGGACTAAGGTGTCATCCGACCCGTGGCGATAGTCAGCCTGGCTGGGGGCCGAGTCAACAAATAGCCCAGTCGCCTAACAGCGCCTTGCCCGGGTACGGCGGATCTCTGCCCGGGCGGACCTATATTTCTCCGCAACTCGTGGGAACTCATGAAGCCCAACAAGAATACGGTAAAAATCCCGCAGGATATCCCTGCAACCGGTGTCGCAAGACACTTCGAGGACAGATCCCTCGACGGCAAGAGACCCCAGGCGGCAGCGCACACGCCTAGGATCCCACCAGCAGTTCAGGCCAGACCTGCGCTTCAGGTGTTCCCAGCCAGAGAGCGTGGTGTGCCAGCAGGACTTACCCTGCCAGCACGTCCACCTCTCGCGTCTGATAGGCCACACTCTATTAAACAGCTGAAGAAGCAAGACGCCCTTCCAGCCCTAGGACAGCCCGGAGGACTGGATGACCCGAACAGGCGTGGCCTGCCAGGGTCAAAAGTCAACTGGTACCTCAGGTACCTCTTGCAGGGCTTGACGCCAGAGGAGGCCTTGAAAAAGGCAAATGAGCCGAGGGAGCAACCGGCGTCAGGAGCAGCACCGACTGGCAAACGGCTGAACACCAGCTGCACACCACCCGCAGACACCCCCAAAAGGTCCAGGCATGGCAAGGTGGCTAGTGAGACAACCTCACGGGCCCCTAGGCAAGTTGGACCTAGTACATCAGCAGCAGCAGCGGTAGAGAAGGCAAAGGTGCAGGCCAGGAAGATACCTTCCCAGCCTCGCCGAGACCATAAACCGACACCCGCCGGAGGACGACCCTCTGGCCCGGCACCACCGCCCACCGTACCCCGTCCGACATACGCGGAGGCTGCCAAGAAGGCATCGTTCATAAAGGTGGCCATCCTCCCGGAGAGGTTCCCGATGGTCAGCCTGACCAATGAGGAGCTGTCCGGACTACAGGAGTCCATCATGGACGAGATGCTCACGTAAGCGTGGAGCGGTCCGGTCGTCTTCAGGGGGATCCACATCAGGGTGGGTCACCTGATAATCGATTGCCTGGACGAGGGCACAGCTGAGTGGCTGAAACTTGCTGTACCTCAGCTGCGGACGTGGAAGGGAGTACCCCTTGCAACACGAACAGGAGCCGACATCCCGGCAGTCTTCAACGCAACGTTGTTCTGCCCGAGGCGCGCGGATAGGACCAATGAGGAGATTCTTGCCTTCATCGGTTTCCAAAACCGCGTCGGAACAGACGCCTGGAAGGTCATCTCCAGGAGATACGACGGAGCTGGTGCACTCCTTGTAATAGGGATGGACCAAACCGGAAGGGATGAGATAGTGGAGTGTGACCATCAACTCAACTTCCGGTTCGGTCACGTCACCGTGAGCGGTCTGAAGAAGACTATGAAAGCTCCGGAAGAGGCGTCCAACGAAGGCACCTGCGAGGCTGTCGAGGATACCCTGGAACCACTGAGTGTGGAGCCGACGTCGCAGAGTGGGGAGGACAGTCAATCTGTCATGGAGATTGGGGATGACCAGGGGGATGGACACCCCATGTCATCCCAAGAGCTGGCCCAGGAGCTCCTCCTGGACGACAGCTGTGATGAGGCGGAGGTCACCGTGATAGACGGTGGTGGAGAGACTTGCTCGCTCTCTTTACCAGAAATCACGGGGCACCAAACCCCCATCTGATGGCTGCAACAAGCAGCACTCGGCTAGCCCAGGTGAACATCCATCGGTCCAAAGCAGCATCTGCTGTCTTGGCCAGGATGATCACCTCTCAACACCTAGGGCTAGCCCTTGTACAGGAACCATGGTGGCACCATGGCATTAAAGGCCTGTACACGAAGGATACTGGGACTGTGTCGCCATTTCCATCGACGGCACAGGAGCAACACAGAAGCTAGCAGTGGCCTCCGCCTACTTTGCTGGGGAGAAAGCCTGTCCACCGCCAGAAATACTCGGGCTAGTGGACCACTGCCGGAAGAACAAGATCTCCCTTATCATCGGATGTGATGCCAACGCACATCATGTGATCTGGGGCAGTACTTATGTTAACAACAGAGGTGAGCAACTACTAGAATTTATTTTAAACAATAACCTAGAGATTTGTAATGTCGGCTCCACGCCGACATTTGTTACCAAGGTAAGAGAAGAGGTGCTAGACATAACTCTGGCAACCAATTCAATCAAACCCCACATTAGGAACTGGCATGTGTCACCAGAAGAATCCATGTGCGACCACAGGACAATTTTGTTTGAGGTAGCCTTCAATACAAAAAGATATAGCCCTAAAAGCCCAGGAAAACAAACTGGGATAAATTCAACTCTAGAGCTAAATCTTTCCAACGAACCGTCAGGATACCCTAGACATCCCTTGGAACTAGATAGAGCAGTAGACAACCTAGGTCACCAAATAGTGAATGCCTTTGAAGACAGCTGTCCACTAGGCAGACAGAAACGGGAAACAGACGCACCGTGGTGGAATGCTAAGCTTGAACGGCTACAACGCACCACTCGAAGGCTCTTCAACAGGCCAAAAACTAAAAGTAACTGGGAACGGTACAGGCAAAGCTTGACGCCCTATAACAAAGAGATCAGGAAAGCCAAACGGAAGGACTATAGAAACTTCTGTGAGGCTGATAAAAACGTCAACGAGGGCGCAAGACTGCACAAGGCAATGGCTAAAAGTGCAATAGAAAGTAATTTAGCCCTGAAGAAAGGTAATAACACCTTTACTTCCACGGATCGGGAGAAATTAGAACTTCTTTTTGACACGCATTTCCCGGGAAGTACTCCCATTACGGGAAATATTATGCGTGATCATCATAGAACCCCTAGGACAGTAGCAAGTGACTGGGCGACAGCCAAGTCTATTGTTACGCCCGAGAAACTTAAATGGGCTATTGGAACCTTCCAACCATGTAAGTCACCGGGATTAGATATGATCTCTCCATCCTTCTTACAGCAGGGGCAGGAACTACTCCTAACCCGCTTAAGAAGACTAATGGTAAGCAGCCTAGCCCTTGGCTATATCCCAAGTGCATGGTGCAGCGCTAGGGTGGTCTTCAACCCCAACACCGGGAAGAAAGATATCACCAGCCCAAAGTCCTTCAGACCTATCAGCTTAACTTCGTTTTGCCTTAAAACGAGCAGGCCGTTCAACAGACACGGCACTTCATCAACTATGCCGCACCCTAGAGGGGGCAGTTGACAGCAAAGAAATAGCTATTTGCGCCTTCCTAGACATAGAGGGAGCCTTTGACAACACATCACATGATGCGGTTCGAGCTGCCCTGTCTAGAAGGAACATAGATGTTACAACGTGTAAATGGATTGGTAACCTACTACAATCCAGACAAGCAACATGTACACTGGGCTCAGAGAACATGACGATTGCAACTAGCAGAGGCTGTCCGCAAGGAGGAGTGCCCTCCTCTTTGCTATGGAGTCTGCTGGTAGATGAGCTTCTCAGCAAACTTGCTGAAAAGGGGATCCAGTGTCAGGGATACGCCAATGACATTGTGATAATAGCCAGAGGCAAATTTGAAGAGACACTCTGTGACACCGTCCAACTCGGACTCAAGATAACGCTAGACTGGTGCAGGGAGGTTGGACTCAACCTTAATCCCGCCAAAAAATTCCTATAGAAACTAGCCGAGGGGTTAAGTATCTAGGAATCACTTTAGATAGTAAGCTAAACTTCGCTTCCCACGTCCAAAAGAGCTCTCTATACCTGTCGAAAAATTGCTGGGAAATCCTGGGGAACCAGGCCCCAGATAATAAGATGACCAATTCTCACGTACGGAGCAATTGCATGGGGTAAACGAGCTAAGCTCATCACCATACAAAAACAGCTACAAAAGTTGCAAAGACTTGCTTGCGTATGTATGACAGGGGCAATTAAAACCTGTCCTACAACTGCCTTAGAAGTTCTGATGGAGCTAACACCACTCCATTGTGTAATTGAACTTCAACGCAAAGCTACCCTTCTGAGATTAAGCACTGAGGGCACGGGTAGTGGATGCGACTAATCTGTTAGGTGAGGTGCCCCTAATACTTCACCCTAGGGATGAAATGACAGCCGAATTAATCTTTGAGCTGAACTTCACAGCACACTTAGGCAATAAGAAAGATTGGACCACATTGTCCGAAGTGCATCCTATGGCTAAACACACCATAGCATGGTACACAGATGGATCCCTGACACAAAAAGGCACTGGCCTTGGAGTGGTAGGGTCCCGCTAGGGATGTCGAAATATTTAAAAATATCGTATCGATGATATTTTTTATTAAAAAAAATAATCAAAATAATATTTGATATATCATAAAAAATATCGATTTTGCAGATATTTTTGATATTTTTTTATTATAACTTTTTTTTTAATTTTAAGCTGCATTAGCAATAAACCCTAAACATTAACCCAAATACGATCTTAAATTTTAATTTTTAGTTTATAATAACTAATAAATAAATTAATTATTTCTTTTTCGTTTTCTTGCACTGTGAATTCTATGCTGTACTACACACATACATACATATGCATATGCGCTCTTTTTACTTACTTTGTTTAAGGCAGTCCTCTACCGTCGCGGTTTAAAAAAATCTATTTTTTTTGTTGCATAATTTTGAAGAAGACGATCATAGAAATACGCCAGTAAAAGCGTTTCGCGGAAAAAACATTCCTTCATGGGTAATCGGGACTGGGAAGTCATGCACTCGCGGCCGTTTCCAAGCGCTACTTTGTCTTTAAACGCGTTTTCCCAAAAATTGGCTTTTTTGAAATGGATGGTAAGCTTTCTACCAGTAATATTTATCGGATTCATCTCATTTTTGGCACAATTATTCAGAAAACATGTCGCTATGTTTTCCCGATCCGGATTTTGAAAATTTAAATTTTTCGAATTTTTACAGCTTTTAAACTATGAAAAAACATGGTAAAATTGAAAATTGTTGTAAAAAGTTGTATATTTTTTACAAATTTCGAGATAAAAAAATCCCGATCGGCAAAACATAGCCAAGGTAACAATAATTATAAACAAATTTCACTTTCTTCATTTCTGACAACGACATCGCAAAAACCTTGCCACCAAGTCGGTCCTCCAAATTTGAGAAGGACATTTCAAGGTCATCCCAAGGACAACAAAACCACTGGGCATACTTTTTGATTAAATTATCGACATCGACAGATGTACCAATCAAATAAAAAAAAGTTCATGAAATAATCTTCAGTAGTTCTTTTTTAATCAATTTTTGAAAATAAGCTCGATATTTAGGCCTGACGGTAGAGGACTGCCTAACGCACTTAATATAAGCGTCTTGGTGTTTGTTTTTAAAATGTGATAGCAGATTTGAGCTATTGCCACTTGTTTTTATGTTTCGATCACAAATGTTGCACTTGGCTGATCCATTACCACTTGCGAAAAAAAAAATGTTTAGCGACGCTCATGTTTCACATATGGGCTAATCCGAGAATTTTGAAACCAGCCCGAAAAACGAAAAAAGCTAATAAAAACATATTTCTATATGGTTTTCTAACAAAATTTTTTTCCTAAATCATAGGAACTAAACTTGTCTAAGCAATGGACAAAAAAATTTAATATTTTTTTTGGTACAACTAATTAATATTAGCAAAAAGTATATTTTTTTGGTATTTTTGTCTGTTTAGACCTGTTTTCATTTGTAATTTTCTCCTATTAGAATGACAATAACATTTTGTTCACAAAGTGTCGTTTACATGTTAAACTATTTTCTCAATTCAAAAAAACTATCAAATCGTGGCTAAAAGTATAGATAAACGCCTATTTTAGCTTGATGGAAGGAGTGTAACGTCCGCAACAAATTTAAACTAAGATTATTTTTATTAACGGAACCAGTTATCTTTCTTTTTTAAGCTGCATTCGATATGGTCATACATTCCACTTCATTTTTAGTTATCTTACTTTTTTGTTAACTATTCTTAATTCCTTAATAAATGTGGAAATGCACACAAACCTCAAATTTTACTTCCATTTTTTGTAACGTTCGCAACGGAACTTTGAGCAAGCATAACTTTCTTTCAAAAACAGTTACCCTCTTGTTTTTAAATTAGTTTAAAAATGCACTCAAGAAACTGCATATGGCAAAAATTACATGAAAATATACCCACGTCAACGGCAGCTGTGTCAATTCTAACAATCAAATTTGCGTACAAATGTAACGTCCGCAACGCAGGATTAGCCCATATGTATTAATTCTTGTCCCGACGAAAAGTGTGACAGCTTAAAAATATCAAAAAAATCTGCAAAAAAATCGATGATACCTGATATTTATTCAAAAAAATATCACCATACAAAAATATTTATTTTTTCGCAAAAAATATCAATATATTGATATTTTGATATATTTTCGACATCCCTAGGCCCGCATAAAATACCACGAATCCCTTGGCCAATACACCAGCATATTCCAGGCTGAGGCGCTATACAGCGTGGATTTAAGAACATCTGGACATCTCGATCCTTTCGGACAGCCGAGCAGCAATTACTGCTCTATGCAGTAATAAAGTCACCTCAAAGATAGTCCTAGAGGTGAAGAGTAAACTAAACCGTTTGGGCAGTCTAAATAGACTGGCCCTCAGATGGATTCCGGGTCATAGGGACATATCCGGAAATGAAACTGCCGATAAAATGGCAAAACTAGGAGCCGAACAGCCCCTGATAGGACCAGTACCCTACTGTGGCATAGGAAGGCACACAATAAAAGAACACATTAGGAAAGAGGAAGGCACCATGAGGCACGAACACTGGAGAAATACCCCAGGCCTAAGGCCATCCAAAACTCTAATAGAAAACTACAACAAGAAGAAGTTCGAGGAACTTATTCAACTAGGGAAGAATTCACTTAGGATCGTTACCGGATTACTAACCGGGCACTGCAGACTGAAAAGTCACCTAGGTAAGATAGGAATAACAAGCAGCAGGACTTGCAGATTCTGTGACATGGAGGAGGAAATCTCTACACACATCATCGCAGACTGTCCGGCCTTAATAAATATAGGATGCAGAACCTAAGGATCGAGAACTCTATCACATGAGCTTTTAGGAAGAATCAACAGATCAAAACTCCTCGACTTTGTTTGAGGAAATGGGTTGATATCTGAGCTGTAGGCTCCGAATAGGGGTACAATAGATCTAAACAGGTCGCAGTACACTAAACACCCCAATAATATAATAATAATCCCAGTAAACGGTATTTACGTTAAAGGACTCTCTATATATGTGAGATTTTTTAATATTACTGGCTAATATTATTATTATTATTATTGGGGTGTTTAGTGTATTGCATTACGTATAGCAGCCATCAGATGGGGGTTTGGTGCCCCGTGATTTCTGGTGAAGAGAGCGAGCAAGTCTCTCCACCACCGTCTATCACGGTGACCTCCGCCTCATCACAGCTGTCATCCAGGAGGAGCTCCTGGGACAGCTCTTGGGATGACATGGGGTGTCCATCCCCCTGGTCGTCCCCAATCTCCATGACAGATTGACTGTCCTCCCCATACTGCGACGTCGGCTCCACACTCAGTGTTTCGAGGGTATCCTCGACAGCCTCGCAGGTGCCTTCTTTGGACGCCTCTTCCGGAGCTTTCATAGTCTTCTTCAGACCGCTCACGGTGACGTGACCATACCGGAAGTTGAGTTGGTGGTCACACTCCACTATCTCATCCCTTCCGGTCTGGTCCATCCCTACTACGAGGAGTGCACCAGCTCCGTCCTTTCTCCTGGAGATGACCTTCCAGGCGTCTGTTCCGACGCGGTTTTGAAAACCGATGAAGGCAAGAATCTCCTCATTGGTCCTATCCGCGCTCCTCGGGCAGAACAAAGTTGCGTTGAAGACTGCCGGGATTTCGGCTCCTGTTCGTGTTGCAAGGGGTACTCCCTTCCACGTCCGCAGCTGAGGTACAGCAAGTTTTAGCCACTCAGCTGTGCCCTCGTCCAGGCAATCGATTATCAGGTGACCCACCCTGAAGTGGATCCCCCTGAAGACGACCGGACCGCTCCACGCTGACGTCCATGATGGACTCCTGTAGTCCGGACAGCTCCTCATTGGTCAGGCTGACCACCGGCAACCTCTCCGGGAGGATGGCCACCTTTATGAACGATGCCTTCTTGGCAGCCTCCGCGTATGTCGGACGGGGTACGGTGGGCGGTGGTGCCGGGCCAGAGGGTCGTCCTCCGGCGGGTGTCGGTTTATGGTCTCGGCGAGGCTGGGAAGGTATCTTCCTGGCCTGCACCTTTGCCTTCTCTACCGCTGCTGCTGCTGATGTACTAGGTCCAACTTGCCTAGGGGCCCGTGAGGTTGTCTCACTAGCCACCTTGCCATGCCTGGACCTTTTGGGGGTGTCTGCGGGTGGTGTGCAGCTGGTGTTCAGCCGTTTGCCAGTCGGTGCTACTCCTGACGCCGGTTGCTCCCTCGGCTCAACTGCCTTTTTCAAGGCCTCCTCTGGCGTCAAGCCCTGCAAGAGGTACCTGAGGTACCAGTTGACTTTTGACCCTGGCAGGCCACGCCTGTTCGGGTCATCCAGTCCTCCGGGCTGTCCTAGGGCTGGAAGGGCGTCTTGCTTCTTCAGCTGTTTAATAGAGTGTGGCCTATCAGACGCGAGAGGTGGACGTGCTGGCAGGGTAAGTCCTGCTGGCACACCGCGCTCCCTGGCTGGGAACACCTGCAGCGCAGGTCTGGCCTGAACTGCTGGTGGGATCCTAGGCGTGTGCGCTGCCGCCTGGGGTCTCTCGCCGTCCAGGGATCTGTCCTCGAAGTGTCTTGCGACACCGGTTGCAGGGATATCCTGCGGGATTTTGAATGTATTCTTGTTAGACTTCATGAGTTCCCACGAGTTGCGGAGAAATATAGGTCCGCCCGGGCAGAGATCCGCCGTACCCGGGTAAGGCGCAGTTAGGAAAGACGGTCGCCACTTATCGGAACCCTCCGTTTGCGACTGGGCTATTTGTTGACTCGGGCCCCCAGCCAGGCTGACTATCGGCACGGGTCGGATGACACCTTAGTCCGGCACCGAGGTGAGATGTGGGGGATAGGATGGTGGTAGGTGGTTGTGAGGGAGGGAGTGTGTAAGGCTACGGTGATAAGACGCCCAAACAAGCGTCTTGTTGGTATACCTTCGTAGGTATACCCGCTGTTTGTCCGGGGTTGCTTATTCGCTTACACTTATTCGCAACCAGGGCCACAGAGAGGGGGGGGTTGATGGGTGGGTTTCCCCCGGGCCCGGAGTTTTTACAGGGGCCCGTGAATTTCGGAAAACAGTAATTTGATTGACGATTTTGACTGTTTGCAAAGGATCAATCCTTAAAAATGTCCTTAACATAACATGCTTGTTGCAGTTTTGCAGCTGCAAACTATTGGGAGGGCTAAGGTCTTGTTTTTTCAATCGAAAGTACAGTTCTTTGTGAATGTTGTCTCAGAATTTTTAGTTTTTTTTTTTTAGAAAAATTCACTCATTCATATGCAGCAAAACATCCCATCTCTTTAAGAACAGTTAAGCTTTAAATGCATTTTTCTTAAAATGACTTTTTCAAAGTCGGTTTCCCGGATAACTCAAAAATGTATGCACCGATCGGTATGAAATTTTACAAACGTGTTTAAAATACAAATACAAATACAAAATCGATCTACAGCGACGAAATTAATCGTTTTTTAGGCTAAAATACGTAATTTAAAAAAAAAACCGAAAAAAATTCATAACAATTTTTTTTTTTCGTTGGGAGGTATTACAAAGCTACAAACTGTTTTTTATCAGTGTTCGCGCCAAACGGCGCTTCCAGTTTGCCTTTAAACGGCCCTCTCAGTTCCCTTCCAAGCGGCCCTGGAGTCTTAGCAGTCGAGAGAGCAGTTTCTTCCAGATCGCTCGCATCTCGCTCTGTTAAGGGTCTCCACTCCGCTCTCCAAACCGCTCTGGAAGCATCCACCCCCGTAATCCTATGTTAATTCTAAGCTACCTATGTACAAGACCAGACTGCAAAGAATAAACAGTGAAGTGAAGTGAAAGCCTTCGTCGCCATCATTTTTTACCATACAACCCGAGGGAAATTTCTACGGCACCTGCAGCTCAGCCCCCCAATCCTCGAATTGTCCTAAACTCCGCCCCACTCCATAACAATCAGATAATTTTAGATTTTTGTCGTCAAAAGACCTACTTTAACCGAGTACAACTCTAATATTTCATAAATTTTTTTTATTTATATTCTATCTTTTGATTTTGATTCAAAAAAAAAAAGTGTGGGGGGGGTTGAGCATGGATACCCCCGGGCCCTGATTTTCTCTCTGCGGCCCTGTTCGCAACTAACCTTCCCGGAAGGCCGTTCGCTATCCGCAACCTGCGACCCGCCTGGTGGCCCCAGCTAAGCTTCCCTTCGAACCATCTCACCAGTTCTTGAGGACCAAGTACTGGCTAATAAGAATATAAACTTTAATTTACTTTAAATAATAAATGTTTGTGGCTTACATTATGTATTTAGTCCACGATTCTTAAATAGTTATTTGAATTTATTCTAGTTGGAAAGTAAGGTATGAAAGCAAAGGCACTAGACCACGATTACGTTAAATAATACTTAAAAAAAAATTCTAGACTATTCTTATTAGAATTACATTACTTAAAATTCAAATTAAAGTAATTCTAAAAAGGTTCTAATTGGAATTACGTTATTGTGTGTCGATTATATGTGTATTTCAAGGGTTGTGCAATCAATGACAAAAATATGGATGTATTTATGTATCAAATATTCACGGCTATGCCGAACTTACGAAGCATCCATCGACGTCAGCAGGCCTGATGACTGAAGAATTTGTTGCTGTAGATCTTAATTAAATTCGATAAATTCGTTCGGAGAATTCGCACTCTCAAAAAATGAATAACGAGTTTGCGAATCGCAGGCGGAAGAAGAAGATGAGAAATTTACAGTTCAACGGCGAACGGCTACTCGCTGTCGGCAACGGGAAGAACAAGATCCGCTTTGACCGCGAGAATCCTAGCACAAAACACTAAAATTAGTCGATCCTACTAGACACGTGGGTTCGACCTTTTCTACTTACAGAAAATTCCGGGGATTCGAACTATGGAGCAGCAATCCGATTGCTCGGAGTGATTTCACTGACTAGATTCAGAGTTATTTTGGCCACGAGGCGTGCCAAAGCCTAGGCTGGGCGAAGAAAATGGTCTCCACGTGTTCCAAACTTTTATTTTAGCTTATAAAACACAAGTGGGACACCAAACACTGATTTGGGGGAATGCACTTAGAATTTGCTGATATTGTGCACAAATAATCTTACCAAAATATTGGGCACAATATTAACTATGTTAAACAGCTGTTACGTTCGCTTGTGGGGCGGGGTAAATCAGCGCACCACATGATCGCCAAAAAGAATTTCACAAGTCAAGCCAACTTCACCAATTTCACAATTCTCAGAAAAATACCCGGAAACCAACTACAGACCGTTTATGCAATACCCGTGTCTATAAATTCTGACGCTCTACTCAAATTACACTAGGTGTCACATGCATCAGCAATTATGCAACGCCCCATTGCCAATAAACCGAATATCGAGACCAACTCTAGGTACATGGCAATGACCTTTGGAATGCAGCTTGCACTTAGTTAGCCTTGAGATTGAACTTCACCACGGCCCAATTCCATCCGTAAATTCCACCATTGATCAGTAAATCTTAGCTTCGAGACCCCTATATAAAGGGCTGCACGTTCATCGAAAGAAAAGGAGGAGAAAAATATAAAAAGGACAAGGAGGCAAAAAGGCCACTGAAAGTCATAATACTTCAATCTTTAAATCCTTCGACAAAGGACCTTTAAATCATTAAACAAGGACCTTCAAATACTTTATTCCTTTTCCTGATCCTGGAAACAAGAAGAAAATAAGTTATCCTGGAAATATCTTATCCTTGATTTTAACTTAAAATAGGGAGTTCAAGAGTTTCTTTGATATCCCTAATAATACGGCCGAAAGCAGTTAATAAATACCCACATCTAAAATTCTAAACAAATATGCAACCAAAACAATTAAAAATAAATGCACTTAAATGCAAATAAATTATCGGTGAAAAACAAAGCAAACAATTAACGCAATCGGAAACCCTGGAGAAGTCGCTGTCGAAGTAGCGGTAAAGGGAGTAGTGAACCAGCCGGTGTCAAAACACTAACAACAAAAATAGCCATATAAACAAAATTAATGTCATAATAAGTGCAAAAGAATTAATTCATATTTTTTTTTTGCTAAGTGACCAAATTAATTCTTTTTAAAGGATCATGTATATATAGTGACATATCCATATCTACACATGCACCCACACACGATATGCATACGCCTACACACCTACACATCCTTTCCACACATTAGATCTTACTCTTGAGTCACCCCTATCAACAGGAAACAAAACCTGAAGCCCAGTTATTGTAAACAGTCTGTAAACTCAGATGGCGCTGGGAAATTTCCTTTGTTAATGTTAAATCCCAGACTAAACATTTATTGTCGCGCCGCTGATAAATTCCACGGCACGTTCCCACACTTTTGCCATAAACAAGATAAGACAAAGAACTCTCTTTCACTCAATTAAAATCAAAGCTCACTCAATCGAAATAGAAAGTTCTCTCAATTAAAACTTACTCACTCAGAAGATCGAAAGCTTTCGAAAACCGAGGCTTGACCGATAAGATAATTAGATTTAAGAATCAGTTCAGTTTAAGACTTCAACCCAAGTCGGTGTTCTCAAATATAAATCGTTGTAACTAGTTAAAGTTTTTAAAAAAAAAAATAAATTTTTAAAAAACCTAAACTTATAGTTCAAAG